>OU015490.1:66437130-66449630 GCA_907164885.2 Dolomedes plantarius
AAGCCACCAGGGACAAAACAAACCTCTCAGCTACCAAAGTTCGATACGCAATAGCTGTGCGCGTGAACGAGGGAATACACCGTATGGAATGAGCTGTGAATTTTCCTAACTTTCGCAAAATCAAGTTTCCGTTTATACAGAATGCAAATGAGCGTACGGTTCTATATCTCGACGCAACAGGTCTCAGCTGTTTATGATTCGATATTTGCAAGTACCAATGAATAATTAAACAGAAATAGGTTCGAGGTATTTACAACGAAGTGCTGTACTAAAGTTTAGGAGTTACTGCGTGCAGTGTAAGGCATCGTATTTTATGTACGGTAATTCGAATGAAAATACGAAAAAAGACTATGGTACGGTTAAGCCTTACTCCACTTTATCAGGTTTCAAACTGTCGCAGATTTAGTATTATAACAATTCCACACGACTAAATAGATATAATCATGAAGTGTTGGCAGCCACCTGCTAAACAGAAGTTATAAAATTTTATAAAGCATTTATTGGGATTCTATGCAATGTACCTTATTTGAATTGTAAAAACTTAATATGTAATTTTAGTGGTATCTAAATACAGTCCGTGTTTGTATTGCATACTACTTTCTACTAGTCTACTTGCAGTCTACTTCATTGTATTTTCCCTCGCAGTTCTGTTTCTTAAATCTGAAATTCATTTAACATATTTTGATGCATGCAGCGCAGTGAATTTTTTGTTTTTTTGAAGAGTACACATGTCCAAAAGT
The DNA here is from genome assembly GCA_907164885.2 of Dolomedes plantarius. Taxonomy (NCBI): domain Eukaryota; kingdom Metazoa; phylum Arthropoda; class Arachnida; order Araneae; family Dolomedidae; genus Dolomedes; species Dolomedes plantarius. Next base: position 66,437,871 of record OU015490.1, read on the forward strand.
AAAATACTAGCTGAAAACCCGCACTTCGCTACGGAGTACATTCAAATTAATACAACGGTCGATGTATGCAATTAATGCCAATATATATATAGATATAAATACGACGATCAATGTATAGAATTGACGGAAAAAAAATTTATAAAAAAATCGTAAGGGATATTTATAGGCAAAATAATGTAGAAGAAAAATTCAAATTAAATCTAATAGGACATACTAAGAATATAGTACAGTTATATAGTGCAGTTGAGGAACTATATCTTTTACTGTATTTTAATATTTTTTTGGATAATGTCCAACGGTCTGCCGCATTAGCAAGAAAAGAAAAATAATTTTTGTCTATTCGTTGTTATTACGTGACGATAAATTTATTTAAGTACCAGAAAAAGAAATCACGTGATCAGCATTTAATAAATTAAATTCTAAAAATTAATCTTTAAAAATTCACAAAAAATCAGAAAATAGAGGTAAAGATTCGAAAACGATTTTATTTTAAAGGAATTTTTATGATCTTTCTCGTGATAAAAATTTTATAACCCTCAAATTATTATTTTAAATGCAAACTTAAAAGAAGTTACTAAAACCGCTTAAAAGTTAATTTAAAAAAATCTAAGAAGAATTTTTCAAAATCTTTCTTAGTGCACCCTTACACTATAAGACGAATCGCCATGCCAAAATTTCAGCCCTTTAGGTCCATCGGTTTGGTCTGTGCGTTGTATGTCAGTGAGTGAGTGAGCAGTCAGTTACGGAACTGTCAATATATATAGATTAGAGTAATACCTTAAAGATATCTGTGATTTGATGTTTTCCTGTGGATCATGCTTCACTATTGGCAGCTGATGTGACGGTTCGACTGCATTGTAAATCATATTCTTTTAGTTTTAACACGGGAATATATATTTTTAGTAAAAGGATTTTTGGGTTATTCACAGCTATAACTGTATTTACTGACATATAATGTCAATCTAATTTTTCTAATCCAAATTTTGGTGTAGTGATGGATTCAGCTAAATATCTATAAATATCATTTGTCTATTAACCGTTAAATGATCCATCAGTCTTTATCCCCTCTAAACTTAGCTCTATTGGATGACTATTACCCTTCAAAGACGAAACGATCTTCTTTGGGAACAGCATTCACTAGTATTGTTTCCATTTTCATCATTATATTTGATGATTATAATTGATTATAATCATCATTATAATTTGATTTTAAACATCTTTATAATTTCATTTTCTTTCAAGTTGATGGGATAATTCATCAAAAAAAATTTTTTTAAAGTATCTATTAATGCATAGAACTGTCAATTTTATATGATTCAACAGAAAATTTAAAAACATGGTATATAAAAAGTTCTTTTTATCTTGTAAATTCTTTTTATTGTTTTGCCAAATGTTTCAAATCTGGCCTACGTTGAGTTCTTGCAGAATAAAGGAAAATATAAAGCTTTGAACTATTTTGGTGGCTGATAGGTCTGCTTGCCCACCAAACGTTTGACGAAATGACAAATTTTCTGCAGGAAGTTTTCTTCTGCCTTACATATGACTAGCGACAAATTTTCCTCAAAAATCACCCTCGGAATGTACGCATGATGTATGGAAGGCCTCGAATTTTAGCGTTTACTTTGGTAGCATAAATATTAAAAATTATTAAGGGGGTAGTGACTGCATTACAATTTACGTTAAGTGTACAGAAGTTCGTTACAAGGTCAGAGAATTAGGAACTGAGAAAAATAGGGGAACCAAAATTTCTTTCTGACACTCGTGGTTCCTTTCTGCACGTCCATCGCGATCTCATTAATGAGGTAAACTAGATAATGCGCTCAAATGACATTATCTGCTCTTAATTTACCTGCCCAATTAAGGAAATTTACCGCCACAGGTCGCCAATAACGGGAAGAACGTGGAAATACACGCCGCACGGGAATAACAGAAAGCTCGGGGTTTTGTAAATGTACCCAATGGAGCGCTTAATTGGAGAGGTTGGGAGTTAATGGAAAAACAGCCTTTTCAGGAATTAATATCGAAGAAGAAGCTTGTGTTTTTTTTCTTTTACAACAGTGAGTCAAAGGTTAATATATTTACGGCAAAATCTCGTATTACGGAAGAACAATTAGATTCTCTAATTTGGATTTCTCACACTCTGTTTCCTGCAAGGTGTTTTTGCATTTTAAAATACCATTTTGGATTTTTAAAAATCAATTTCTTTCATAAAATATAAAACACTTATCTTTATAGATCTAAATGAATTTTTTTCTACGGTATTTCGAAACCTAGCGACTTAGTATTATATATATATATTATATATGTATATATATATATGTGTGTGTGTGTGTGTGTGTGTGTGTGTGGTGTGTGTATACAGTGAAATCTCGATTTATCGTTTTTCAAGGGACCGATTGAAATGAACGATAAATGCGGGAAAACGATAGATGCGGAAACATAACAAAGCAATATGATCGTTGGGACTAGATAAAATGAACGACACATACGGAAAAACGATGGATCCGAAAACGATCGATCGAGATTCCACATATATATATATATCCTGTGTAATATATATCCTCCTCAGACCCGAGGCAAAAATAAAAGCTAGATATTTTGTAAAAGGCGCTTAAATAGTTGTTTAGATCATTATGAAGTAGAAATGGGGCATTTAAATTTTTTATTTAAAAATATAGGGGCTAGGGGGCATGTATCACGTGTGATGCATCATAGCAGAGACACTACAATCAGAATTATTTAAATATTAGGTAAGACTGTTTCAATTAGTTAATTCGAGTTTGTATCACGCAATATATAAAATGCATGAAAGCTGCATAAAAAATAAGCATAATCAGTAATTTGTGTTAACGTTATACTATTTTTTATTTTTCATGAAATGATTTAAAGCAATTTCCTGATGCTGTGAAACACAGAAACACCTTGCATTATGTATACTGGATAGTGGTTAAGGCCGAGCACATATCATTTCTGCATCTGCTTCGATGGGTCCTATCACCAATAATTTCTGGCATATGTCTAGCCTCTTTGCTGCGTGCTGCTTCATGCGGAATGTGTAAAAAAAATGTAAAAATATAAGCAAACACTGCAACTGAAGATTTTAACCGAAGAAATAATGCTTTTATCAACCTTCAAAACCTACGTCAATACAAATCAAAAAACAGACTTACAAAACAAAAACTGACAAAAAAAAAACACAAAACAAAGTTACAAAAGACTGACTTGACGTCATAGGGACCCATTGTATCACATGTGATACAAAGAGTTTAACAAGTTAATATGCATTAATATTTCCGTGAAAATTTCCTTTGTTGATATAAATAAGTAACTCGTACATATACATAGAAAATGTATATTTTAAAATTAGTTTAATATTGTATAATTAAGTAATAAAAATACTTGTTTCGACGGCGCCGGAGTGCAGACATCGTGCTTTGATCAAAGACGCTACTATAACACAATCGTGGAAGTACTGCCATCAATTGAAGAGAAGAGAACATTAAGGGAGGTATTTCACTTTGTATCTCATATGATACAATCATTTTCAAATCGTCGCTGCCGCCCAGCCTTGTTATAAAATATAAAACTTTTGTATCACATGTGATACAAGAGAACCGAGGAGGTTTTAAATCAGATGATTAAAATTTATCATCAGCATTCTATAAGTGATTTTTTTCATTGGTTATCATAGGTTTTCTTCATAGGTTATGACTGAGCTGAGAGATTCCAATATGGCTGTCAATATGGCAGCCTTAAGTCTGACATATCTCGAAACTATGCAGACTATCTATCTAAAAATGACAATAGAGTGCATTTCTAACTAGAGAAGAAATAGACTACAGGGTAAACAAAAAATAACGAAACAACGGCGGCCAATAATTTTAATTCTCTAAAGCTGATTTACGAGTGGTTGAAATTGGAAATTCTGGGATAAAAGCTCCGATGGAAGAATAAATTTAGTCCGAAATAGTTAGTGAGTCAACCCTAAATAATGCTTTTAGTCATTTTAAAAAATTCTCAATAAATTTTAGACATAATAAGCCTGATTAACTCAAAGTAGTTAAAGTTTCACAAGTGCTTAATTATATATTCCCAGTCTCTTATCCCCTTTCTTCCAAAAATCATAAATTTTTAAGTAACAATTCTGTCATTTACTTCTAACAGAATTTCGATCTACTTTTGGATTTTAATATGCAATTTTTGATTTATTGCAGCCCATTAGACTTTTCTGCATCCGCAACTATTGAATATAACAAAAGATACTAAAACCAGCTAAGGATAAAATGAGAATGCCTTTTTAGTATATTGCTTAGTACTTAAAATAATTGGGGGTCACGTTAGGCTAGGCTATCTCTTTAAATTTAATATTTACGTATTATATATATCCTTTAATTGTGTTCGTTAATCAATTTTGCATCTGATAAAATATGTAATTCAAATTAAGATTTTTATTACTTTTGCAATAATTTCAACGACAATAGTATAAACTTTAAAAGAATTAATACCTGTTTTTAATAATTATGACGGAAACAAATAATAAACTATACGTTTAAAAAGTATATAAGATGTACGGACACCATAGGAAAAATATTTTAAGCTTGGACTGCCACCATTTAAAAAAAAAATTAAAAATACAGTGAGTTAGAGGATACTTTACGTTCTAATTCACTTAATAAAATATTTCGAATAATGAGCTAAATCCACCGCAAAATCAAATTTATTTCTCCTTTCGCTGTATATTCCGTCAGTAATCACCATTATTTAAACAACCTCGTTCTCGAATTTTACAGTCCATTAAACAGAAGTAAATAACCTCCCTACTTAAGCGGAGGCTATTGTTTGCCTTCCCCTTAATGGCTACCTGTAGCTCCCGCTTGATTTTAATCCTGAAAACCGCAATTACGACTAAATAACATCTACTCAGCGGATTGTTCTTTTTATATCATTAAGCCCGCAGAAACAAAACTCCACTGTGCGAGTTTTTACGATACGAGTCGAAAATAAGTAACTTTCATAAGATGTCGCTTAATAACACATGTTTGCAAAAATTTGTTACTCCATATACCTTGTTTTTTTATAAAGAAATCTAAACTGTTTATCGTAATTAAATAACTTGCTGCTGTGTTGCCACAGTCACGTGATAAGAAATCAAATCTATGGCCCTTAGTCTCGCGTCATACCGAAATTTCGCAGTGCAAAAATGGCGCCATCGTGACGTATATTTGCAATATCTATATAAATAAAGTAACAGACGAATTTGTCGAGTCACGAACAAAGTCGAGACACATTTGTCGAGTCACGATACGTCTCCGGGTCTCACTCATCCTGAGAATGCAATTTTGGCGGCCATTTTGTTTTGGTCGAAAATCGGTGTATTACTTTTCTCATGAAAGTACATAAATCTTACATATTTGGAAAGAGCTTTGAAAACTGATAACTTTTCTGATTACAGTTATTCTGTTACTTTAATAGTTTTAAAGATATATAATTCTAAAAAAGCACTCCACCGGAGAAGCAGGCCACTCCAAACAGTATGGTGCAGCCATCTGTCGGCAACGACGGGAATGAAAATTGACGGGAATTTAATACATTTGTATGACAGTGAAAAGGGCCTTTTTTTTCTTTTGTGGGGCCCGAGTATAGCCGGGCGAAGACCGGCTAGTCTGCTAATAAGCATTATTGTCAGTTAAGAATACGTCACGATGTCGTCATCTTTGCATGACGAAATTTTCGTATGCCCTGTGACTAAGGGCCTTTAACTCAAAAAAACAAACCATAAATTATTGCTTTCCGATTTGATAGTAAAATCAAATTTGTATTAACAAAAATATTTACTTGCATGTGAACTACACGATACACGAGCAATGACTCGCGAAACGGCAAGTGAAAGCCCAAAACAAGAAAAAATTTTAAAAAGGAAAGTAAGTTACCTCAGATAACCTCTTTATAGACCTAAATAATGCACAATCCCCAATTCGATAGCATAAATCTATCATCAGGAGCTTTGGTAAAACTTCCTACAAAAATAAGTGGATTTACTGCAGTGCATTTACAATAAGTTATACGTTTACTTAATCTATATATATAAAACAGTTCCGTAACTGACTGACTGACTGACTGACTGAGTGATTGACTGACAGACTGATTGACTGACTGACAGACAACGCACAGACCAAACCGCTGGATCTAAAGGGCTGAAATTGTGCATGGTGATTCTTCTTATAGTGTAGGGGTGCATTAAGAAAGATTTTTGAAAAATTCTTCTTGGATTTTTTTAAATTAAATTTTTAAGCTGTTTTAGTACCTTTTTTAAAGTTTGCATTTAAATAATAATGTGAGGGTTATGAAATTTATATCACGAGAAAGATCATAACAATTCCTTTAAAATGAAATCTTTTTCGAATCTTTACCTCCATTTTCTGATTTTCGGTGAATTTTTAAAGATTAATTTTTAGAATTTAATTTATTAAATTGTCATCACGTGATTTCTTTTTCTGGTACTTTAAATTAATTTATCGTCACGTGCATAACAACGAAATAGACAAAAAATATTTTTTTCTTGCTAATGCGGCACACGACTGGACATTATCCAAAAAAAAATATTAAAATACAGTAAAGATATGTTCCTCAAACTGTACTATATTAACTGTACTATATTCTTTGGTATGTTCTATTAGATTTAATTTGAATATTTTCTTCTACAATTTTGTCTATAAAAATATGTAATACGATTTTTTTATGAATATATTTTTTCCTTTTTTTACATCAATTGCATACATTGATCGTTGTATTTATTATAAATATATTTATACTATTTTTGGCATTAATTGTATACATTGACCGTTGTATTTAATTTGAATGTACTCCGTAGCGAAGCATGGGTTTTCAGCTATCAAGTTTACATTAATGTTACTAAAAGGATCGATTGCCTCCCAAGTGAGCTCCAAGTCTATTTCTAGAAGAAGAATGTAACAATAGTAAATAGCTTTCGTTTATATGGTTTTCTTCATCGAGTGTAAGCTGTGCCACAAATACACTGGTGAAATAAATTAAGAGAATTTGCATATTTTATCGAATTTCATAAAATGAACTGAACTGAATGTAAAACCACTGTTTCTAGACAAAAATGCAAATCTTGTACGTCAAATACGTAAGCGTACACGTGTATAGGCGGAGCCAGTAGAGAAACAGGCTTTATAAGCCCGCGTAAGTTAAGACGCATTTCGTTCGCTAGCACACCTCGGGGAATTTCTTGGTGTTATTTTGCAGCAATCGGTTAATTTCAAATTGTAACAGTAAAAATGAGTAACCACCAACGTTTAGATGATGGAATGAGGTGGCGAATTGTGGGGAGGCTAGAAGCAGTCCAAATTTGTAGAGAGTTCAATTTAACGCCCAGCGTCGTGTGTAACTTATGGGAACAGTTCCAGGATACCGGATCCATTGAGAGAAAGCCTGGGCAAGGTCGTCCAAGAGCCACGACGGCCAGAGAAGATCGCCATTTGTAGATTATAGCGAGGCGTAACAGGAGTGCTACAGCTTCTGAGCTCTCTCGTGACTTGTATGCAGCCACAGGAACCCGTGTATCAAGGGTGACTGTTTCCAAAAGACTTCGTGAGAGAGGGTTGTTTGCAAGAAGACCTGCTGTTTGCGTCCCGCTCACTTCTACAGAAAGGAGAATCCGTTTATCATGGTGCAGAGAGCATAGAGATTGGAGTATGGATCAATGGGCAACCTTTCTCTTCACTGATGAGTCCCGGTTCAGCCTAAACACCGATTCTCGCGGTACGTTCATATGGAGAGAACCAGGGATTCACCACCTACACTCCAATGTCCACGAAATCGACCATTATGGCGGAGGAGGTTTAATGGTCTGGGCAGGCATCATGTTGGATGGCCGCACACCTCTCCATGTCTTTGAAAGAGGCACTGTGACTGGTGTGAGGTATAGGGATGAGGTCTTGGAACCTTTTGCCATGTTCGCCTTTTCAGGGGTGAAGTTGGCCCTGAATTCATTTTAATGGACGATAACGCGAGGCCACATGGAGCTCTTCTGGTCGACGAATTTCTAGAGAGTGAGGATATTCGCCGGATGGATTGGCCAGCCAGATCACCAGACCTTAATCCTATAGAGCATGTCTGAGACGCTCTGGGGAGGGCAATTGCAACTCGCAACCCTCCTCCGAGAACCATCCAGGGAATGAAAACAGCGTTGCTGAACGAGTGGAACCAATTACCACAGGAAATAATAAACTGCCTTATTTCAAGTATGAAATCACTCTGCGAGACCTGTATATCTGTAAGAGGGGACGATACCCCCTATTAACCCATATATTAACCCATTTTTTGTTTATTCTGCAACCGCTGTTTCATACCTTCCGACTCCAATGAGTGTTACGCACGATCATGCGTGTGTATTACAATTATTGAATGGTTATTTGTTTTGTATTGTATCAATGAATGCACATATCAAATTTCATTAAAATCGGTACAGTAGTTCTAGAGATAATCGACCAGGTCTGCAAATTCTCTTAATTTCTTACACCAGTGTAGCATAAGAGACAATACAGAGGCTACATTTCTATAGTGTATTTGTTAATGTATTGTTCTTCGCGAGTTTCTTGAAAGTACTATACTTTTTGCATCGAGGGAAAAGCTTTACAGACTCTAAAACAAGGGTTATAAAAATAGCTATGCTATAATTTTCTGTTGTTGACAAATATGCTTCACAACTTACTCTGCCGTGCATCTTCTCTCTGATCTGGATAACTTCATCCTGATGCAATATTTCATCAGACAGCGAAAGTTGAAACGTGTCTAATTTATATGACGATGAATGGATGCGTGCAACACTTAAAACAAATCCCACTTAAAACAAAGTTACAATGTGCGAGAAGCAAGTTTTCTAGAACAGCAGAGTAATACAGCGTTAAACGCAGAGGCGTTGCAGTGGCCTTTGTTCTTCGGAAGCTTTAGGGGTGGGGGGGGGGATATGGGAGAGATCTTTATGCGTTCATTCAGCACAGTTGTAAGGGGGAGATGACCATAGGGAAAAAGCCGCTACTGGATAACATTATATAAGTCCATTCATTTCTATTTTCGTGTACATTTCAAATAGTGTGTTTCGCTTTTTATACAGTCTGAGAAACTGATTGAGCAATAACACCATGGCCGTGAGACACAAAAATGATCGCTTCATTTCTTAATTTTAAACTTTGCTCTTTGTTCTAAACGGCACGCTACCTTAAATTATCCTTTCGTCATTCAGACAACATCTTCTCTAAAATGATTGGTGTCTCACTTTTCCAATACATGAGCCGGAGGCAGCCGAGTGGTTAACACATTGGAATTCGAATGGAGGAAGCTCAGTTCAAATTCCGACATGCGCCGCTGAATGCTTTAGTGTCTACGCCGAGAAAGGGCAAGTAATGCACGTTAAAATCTGTTACAAAAACCATAGGTTGAAAAGTTATTCCGGGAGGGTGTGTGGATGGGAGAACGTACGGTCCAAACAGGTGTCCCCCCTGGGAGTTACTCGGTTAACACTGAGGTGGCACCATAGGGCAATGTTGACATACCTGTATGGCACTCCCAGAAAAAAAATACTGCAGTTAATCGCGCGAATATCTCCGGACCGGTGCCTTAGCATTTGCAACAACTTTCCCAATGCATTCAAAGCCAATTTTTATCCTTTAGTTATTGAATTTTATTTCTGTATTTCCCATAAGGTCTATTAGAAATACTTTTTTTTATCATTTTAAATTATTTAATGTCCCAGAAAAGATATTTTTAGCTTCTACTTAAAAGTGAATTAATTTTTACGCTGAAGGGGGCGTCTCCGGTTTTCAGTAGCACCACTAGGATCGGAGTCCGACTTGGCTGCGAACTGATCCTGTAATTTTGAACCGAGTCAAGTGACGAGACCGGTGCACTTTACCCCACTCCTCCAGGGGTAAATTCGAAAACTTAGAGGACATTGCATCCACGACAGATTTTTCGTGAACCAGCCGCTAGTAATGTACACGGCGATGGGTTTGTCAGCGACGGGTATCGAAGCAGTAACGTTCAGATCACTGGCTCGCATTCTTTACCAACTGGGCCCTCGCTCAATGTTTAAATAAGGAGTAAAAAATGTCCAATGATTGAAAACTGAAATTTTTTTAAACTACTCCATGAGAATTTTTTAATTATTCATTTTACAAATTTCGTCCACCAAAGGAAAAGATGTGCATAGGAAACACTGTACACCCCACCCCCCCCCCCCTGAATAATCAAATTTAAAAATATTATTTGCCTTTCCTTTAAAGAAGGAAAAATATACCCCAGTAAAGTATTTTCTTTCTATGACGAAGTACAATGTAAAAATGAACAATCTTATAATCCAAGTTGTAAATCACTGGAAAAATTTTCGTCATACGTTAACATTGAGCTGAGCGAATCCAATAGCCTTAAAAGTCGAGTCTGAGAAATCTAATCCTGAAGGTACAGTCTAATCCTTAAACATTTAGCAGTTAGTTTCAGTATATCTATATAGTATATAAAACAGTTCCGTGACTCACTGACTGACTGACAGATAACGTACAGACCAAACCGCTTGACCTAAAGGGTTGCAATATTGCATGGCGATTCTTCTTATAGTGTAGGGTTGCACTAAGAAGTATTTTTGAAAAATAATTCTTAGATTTTTTTAAAAATTAAATTTTTAAGCTTCTTTTGTATCTTTTTTTAAAATTTGTATTTAAAATAATAACCAGACGGTTATAAAATTTAAATCACGAGAAAGATGATAAAAATTCCTTTAAAATAAAATCATTTTCGAATCTTTACCTCCATATTCTGATATTTGGTGAATTTTAAAAATCAATTTTTAGAATTTAATTTATTAAATGCTGATCACGTGATTTCTTTTTCTGATACTTTAAATAAATTTATCGTCACGTGCATAACAACGAAATAAATTGATAAAAAAAATAAATTGACGAAATAAATTGACAAAGTTTTTTAAGAATTTAGTTCAAATTAGTATGTTTTATGGACATTGAACATACAAATTAATTGCATACATTGACCGTTGTATTTATTATATATATATATATATATATATATATATATATATATATATATATATTTGGCCTTAATTGCATGCATTAGCCGTTATATTTAATTTGAATATACTCGTTTCTGAAGCACGGGTATTCAGCTAGTTTTAATGTATATAGAGGTTTTCAAATCTAGAATTATTTCCGTTTCAGAATCAAAATTCTGTGCTCACATGTCAAAATGTTATCACTTTTCTTAAAAAATTGAGTTTTTCACTTTCCGGATTCTCGTTAGCTGATATTTTCTATTTACTCTAACTACTACAAGTAATAACCAACTATTATATATATAAAACAGTTCCGTAACTCACTGACTGACTGATTGACTGACTGACATAAAACGCACAGACCAAACTGCTGGACCTAAAGGGCTGAAATTGTGCATTGCGATTCTTCTTATAGTGTAGAAGTGCACTAAGAAGATTTTTGAAAATTTCTTCTTAGATTTTTTTAAATTAAATTTTTAATCTGTTTTAGTAACTTTTTTTCAGTTTGCATTTAAAATAGTAATCTGAGGGTTATAAAATTTATATCACGAGTAAGATCATGAAAATTTCCTTTAAAATGAAATATTTTTCTAATCTTTACCTTCATTTTCTGATTTTTAGTAAATTTTTAAAGATTAATTTTGAGAATTTAATTATTAAATGCTGATCACGTG
>OU015490.1:66454630-66519630 GCA_907164885.2 Dolomedes plantarius
AACTCTGGACCCTAGCCCTATTTAGCCCTAAACAAGGCCTATTTTAAAATCCCCACTCCCCCTCCGCGTGTAGTGTTGCCATTCTGTCTGCGGGGAAAAAAGTCGGTTTCATATTGATACCATCTCTGGCGAGAGGAAAAGCGGTACCTGAGTTTAAATAAAAACGCTATCTGATTCAATTTTTCAGTCTCCGCGCCGTAAATCTGGCAGTAGGTGTTAAAATTACTGCTTTCTGTTTCCCCCGCATGCGGCCACGGCTCGAACCTAACACGCCAGAGTTATGGGAATTATATTTCTCCCGCATGTCCGATTTTAAAAGCGTTTCTCGGAGGTTTAAAGTCCCGAGTGTCACGGGGTTCTTGATGAAGTGATTCAGTTTCGAAATATAAAAAAAAAAAAGGCCTCGCTAATGTGTGATCCGTTTGTGTAAAAATTCAATGTCTAAAATATTGTGTCTAAAGGCAGTATACAACTTCGCATGGTTTACGGAAAACTGTACACAGACTGTATTGGGCGTCATAATATTGTAAAACACCCGTGATTTACGGAGACGGTATGTCATTCATTAAAACCTGCTAAAACTTTTCCGTGCTATGTTACTTTTAAATGGACTATTCCAGTAGTGCACAGGGAGAACACAGCTTGTTTCGGAAAATGAGTTCTGCAACATTAGTTTAAAGAAGTCTTCGCATCAAATACTCGTACATGTAAACATCGCCTTGAAGACGCCTTGATTGCAATACAGGTACAAGAATGTTGTACCAACGGCCAGTTCCGTGCGCCCTCCAAGGTCAACCGGAAGAGGGCAGGATTCTATGCCTTTGTAAAAGAATATTGGCAAAGTTTCGTACGGAAGCCCTAAAAGGCAACCAGACGGTTGTCTCGTGAGATGAAGTGAGACGAAAGTTTAAAAACAACTAGGGCTGAGATTTTTACCCCATCAAATTGGATGGAATCCGCTATAAAATTTCTTGCCGCCATTGCAAATGTTAAGTTATATGACTGCTGTCATCATGTGGTCTGGTTTGGTTTCAGATGGGATGTCAGAAGATTAACAAGGAGGTATTGATATCAAACTACATCTGTGTTCAAACTTCAAGTGGTTACATAATATTACCACTTTTATAAAAACTTATCTATCGGTATCTATTTATATTGTCCTTCAAAGTTATATACACACTTTTGAAACACCCTACATATATATACTTAAATTTTAAATTTTTTTATATATATTTATGTAGATATTATATCTTTCCCCCCATTATATATTTACTTATTATTTCCATATCTACCCGGACAAAGACATCATTATGAAATATGGTTTTTACGATAAACACACAAAATTATTTAATTAATTGCTGCAATACGCTTCTCGTTTTTAATCATGTAATAATTATCACGTCTCAGGTTGTTAATAACCACTTAATATGCTACTCACAAATTCGTTTTGAATTACTTCAATAACGCTGTTCTCATTGTTACATTTTTTCCGAAGATGCATGTTAGATTGCTCGTGATCTGTTTTAAAGACTTTCCTATCACATTGACATCTAAATTTCAAGTTATCGAGCCTTCATTTATATTCCTATCATCGAGTCCCTTTTCATATTTCAGCCGATCACTTGCCAAATCGGTTATATCCATAAAACAAAAAGTCCAGACAAGTGATAAAATGAATCACATTGCAGAATGCATTATTTTGCATACGTAGCTTTGATCAGTCGACATATAGGATAGAATTTCATTACCATCCCGTCGTTATTACCATTTTGCGTGACTCAGGGAACTTAACCCTTTCAGGGGCGCCGTTCGCCCAGTGCAAACGCCTAAATCTAGTCTTTTTTTTTACTTGCATTCAATGTATTCGAGTTAATTGAGCAGAAAAATGGCTAGTGCTGCCATCTGTTAGCAGTTTAAAAAAGTAAAAACATTTTGTAACCTTTAATTGGAAAAATTTTCAAGAATTTTTAGGTTAAAAAATCGGCGAAAAAAATCTGCACCGTGCAAACGGTTGAGGTTATTGTCCCTGAAAGGGTTTCAACTCATTTGGCAAGGAAAAGAAAAGAAATAAAATCCAATTCAGTCTTCAAATTATTTTTTGACTACATAACTAAAATTGAAATAATTGTTTAATCATTCACAAGTACTTAATTTTGCAGGAACAAGAATGTAACTGACTCCTTTATTTCCCTATTTTTTGTGATGAAACAACATCAAATGAGCGATTCTAATTATTCCATCATCTTTGTCGCTAGATTAGTAAAACTCGCACAGACAATTTCGTAAACTAAGGAAACGTAATATTTAAAAATAAAATAGCGTATCTCCAATATACCGCTCTGATTCACCCACATCATGCCATTCGGTATCATCGATATCCGAGATTAACCCTTGCCAAGAAAATGTGGCGTATTGACCCCCTGTCGTTTCCCCGATACTTTGTCATAAGAAAATGGAATATCCATCAATAGAGAATTAATCGAGGTCCCTTCTTGACCGGATATTGCGGCCGGACAAGGGAGAAATGGAGGCAGTTTCCGAAAGGTCATTCGACCCAGATGACCGGGCACTCCAAGGACGGAGCTCAATCGAAAAAGTTAATGATTTTCGGTTCCATCATTTGCCGGACATCGGGCTATTGAGAATGCAAAAGTGTTGCTTCCGACCGGACGCTAAATCGCCACCTGGGATCCAGGAAAACCAAAAAAATATTTCTGCATTGCATATCATGCAAACTTATCATGCAAACCTATATCAATAATCTATATATATAAAACAGTTCAGTAACTGACTGACTCACTGACATACAACGCACAGACCAAACCGCTGGACCTAAAGGGCTGAAATTTTGCGTGGCGATCCTTCTTATAGTGTAGGGGTGCACTAAGAAAGATTTTTTTGAAAAATTCTTCTTAGATTTTTTTTAAATTAAATTTTTAAGCTGTTTTTGTAACTTTTTTTAAGTTTTTGCATTTAAAATAATAATTTGAGGGTTATGAAATTTATATCACGAGAAAGATCATAAAAATTACTTTATAAAATGAAATCTTTTTCGAATCTTTACCTCCATTTTCTGATTTTTGATGAATTTTTAAAGATGAATTCTTAGAATTTAATTTGTTAAATGCTGATCACGTGATTTCTTTTTCTAGTACTTTAAATAAATTTATCGTCACGTCCATAACAATGAAATAGACAAAAAAAATTGCTTCCCTTGCTAATGCGTTAGACGATTGGGCCTTATCCAAAATAATATTAAAATACAGTAAAAGATATGTTCCTCAAACTGTATTATATTAACTGTACTATATTCTTTAGTATGTACTATTAGATTTAATTTGAATATTTTCTTCTACATTATTTTGTCTATAAAAATATCTCTTATGAATTTTTTATAAATTTATATATTTTTTTACATAAATTGTATACATTAATAGTCATATTTATTATACATACATATATTTATTTATTTATTTATTTTATTTTTGGCATTAATTGCATACATTGACCGTTGCATTTAATTTAAATGTACTCCGTAGCGAAGTGCGGGTTTTCAGCTAGTTTTTCATACTATATAACAAGCGTGGCCGATATAAACAACGTTAAGGGCCATTTGGGAATGTGTGCGTGCTCAAAGAGACATAAACAGAAAAATATTACGCTTCAAGTGAAAGAAAAATTAGGCATCTTTTTTCTAATGTTTTTTATTAAATATATAATTCTCCAATAGTTAGAATAATTATAAATCCTAGTTTCTTAAATAGTTTCAATACGTTTAATAATTATTTTCCTTTTCATTTTATTACCAATTGATTACTGAGGTATATATCGAAGTGTTGTAGTAGTTCGTAGACATTCAGTTCAATGTTGATTTGGCAACATTGAGCGTTGTTTATTTTATATAAACCTAAATGTAGAATTCGCAGCTGTAAGTTGTACGAATAAGGGAGATTAGTCGACATGACGTTCATTTTAATTTTGGGGATTATAATTCTGGTACAAGTTTACGAAATTCTAGTGGTTGTGTTTCCTCGTGGGAGCATTATATTGGAATAAATAAAAGCAAATACCATCAACTTCACAGATTTTGTTCTATCTAGACTTAAAAAGTGTGAAATAAGAAAATTGACAGAAAAAATTCAGAGACCAATTTATACCACATTCTTCTATAAATTATTTGAAAAAATAACCGTTCAACCAAAAGCCACTAAAAAATGAAAACAGCCGCATTTTAGCCATCCCCCGTTATATAGTCTGATTTATGTTAATCAGGAGTGAATACTTTAGGTTAGCTGCGAAGTCCGTTCAAATCAAATGATGTGAAAAACTAAAGCTAAATGAGCCGCTCATTTGCCAAATCTGTTAAGTCAATAAAAGAAAAAGTGGAGAAGTGTGATAGTATACATTGTTTTTAAAATTCCTCTCAAAATATATCGAACACCGGAAAAAAAAATTACACAACTCCAAAAATGCAGCATTTGAGAAAAATCAACTTAAAGAATACCATACAGCTTGAACTAGCATTACAACAAGATAAAAAGAACTTTTTATATACCATGTTTTTAAATTTTCTGTTGAATCATATAAACTTGACAATTCTATGTATTAATAAATACTTTTTAAAATTTTTTTTGATGACTTATCCCATCAACTTGAAAGAAAATGAAGTTAATTGGAAGTTAACTTGCATTTAACTTTTCGCTCCTGTTCCGGCCAATAGATGGCTGCACCAGTCTACAAAACAAAATTAACTGAAAATGATTTCAAACCTGCTTAAAGATGACTAAAAGTATAAAAAATGCATTGTCATCGTGTTCTGAGCTATTCTAAAAGTTTCAAATGTCTAGCTAGTCAGGAAGTTAGTTAAAAATCGATTGCAAGATTTGTACTGGACAAACACACAAACAAACAAGAAAGCGAGTTAATAAAAACACGGAAATAAAACTGATGCAACTGCACTCGGGTGGACAAATTGCGAGATAGAGATGTGTCGCTTTTCGGGCACGATGGGGCACTTCATACATTTTTGAATGACATAACCTCAAAATTGCCATTTTTTGACACTTTTCTGGTCCGGGTGCGATATATTCAAATGAACATTGTAGAATAAATTAGTGCAGATGTATTTATCTGGCGATATATAAAATCTATAAGATAGAATGTCATCGGAGTCATCGTTAAAATTATTACAATCTTTGTTTGACTAGGCGATTTTACCAATTGGACAAGTGGGAAAAAGTGATAACATCCAATTCAGTTTTCAAATTGTTTTTTTACTACAGAAAAAAAATGAAATAATTCTTTAATAATTCTGAAGTTCTTACTTCTGCAGCAGTTCGATTGTCACTGACTCACTAGTTTTACCTTTTTTTGTGATGAAAAAACACTAAACGATTGACCGTCATCATCAAGTCCTTGCTTCTGCGTTTGAATGCCATTATTAAGCAACGATTTACATGAGAGTATGGACTTCACTTGATTGGCTTCTGAAAAAAGTGACTTATTATTCGATGGCCAAAAGAAAAATTGTCATTGAGTGGTGTTATTCCGTATTATGGGGGAAATTTATGATGAATGTAAAAAGCCAGGAGTCCATCAAGTACTTTGACACAAAATTTATTAAAGATGAACTGATTTGGCTTGTGAACAGGGTTGGGTTTCTTCCGGAAGAAACTGGTTTTGTGTCAGAGTCCATCAAGATTGTGGACTTGTGTCAGAGTCCATCAAGATTGTGGACTTGTGTCAGAGTCCATCAAGTACTTTGACACAAAAATTTATTAAAGATGAACTGATTTGGCTTGTGAACAGGGTTGGGTTTCTTCCGGGAGAAACTGGTTTCTTCCAGGACAGTGGAAGAAACTGGAAAAAACCGGAAGGAACTGGAAAATGGAAAAACCGAACAGAAAGCAAAACAGATGCTCAAAAGCAAAATTAAAATATATTAACTACAAAATAATTAAACTCAAAGCATAATATTATATCAAATCTAAAGTGCATAACTTAATTATATTAAAGATATTATTAATATTTTTTTTCGAATGCAATCCTTTGTAGGAGCTGGTACTGACAAGTTTATTTCCCTCTCCCCCATTTCATTTGCACCTTACCTTACGCACCTGCAATGTTTTATTCTCTCCTATTGTTCAAGTCTGGCCTCATAAGGCTGTTGTAAATGAACATTTTGATGATATTGATAAAACAATCACAGATGTCATTAGGAATTTTAATTTCCATAAACAAGCTAAAGATCTTGTAAAACAGTTACGTCCAATTTCTGTTGCACTTGATCATTTACACAAAAAGATGCAGCAAATACTGCTGATGCAACACATGAATGGCTTGCAGTTCTACAAAATCCTTAACTTAAGGGGATCCGGGACACATTTTAAAAAAAATTTATTTGAGTTAAAATTTTTGAATTTTTTTGTGATGGTCAACTATATAATTTGTAAACAAAATTACATCATAAAATTTCTCAAAAAGTTTTTAAAAAAATTTTTAATTTAAAATTTTTAATAAAAGTGGGGTAATTTAAAATCTTTATAACTCGAAATATTATTTGTCGAATTTCAAACTTTTTTCATTTAATTAAACAGAAATATATAAGCTTTAATTTTAATTCAGCATTTTTTTAAATATAAATTTTTAAAGAAATTAAAAATATTTAAATTAAAAATTATAAAAAAATTATGTAACTTAGTTTTAAAAAAACATATTTTCAAAAGTAAATATTTTTTTCAAATTTGCTTAATCAAAATTAAAGAAAAATAATTGAAAAAGACATGTTCCAAGTTTCAACCATTTATCTCTAACGGTTCTTGACTTATAACAATTTAAAGACGAGAAATGGGGAAAAAAAACCATCATGCAGTAAAACGCACTTGCAGGTTTAAACAACGGTTGGCTACTATTAGAATGTTGCAAAAAAAATAATGATAATTTATCCTGTTCTAATTAAGATAGAAACATGCATTTTTTAATATATAATTTTTTAAAGAAATTAAAAATATTTAAATTAAAATTAAACATCATTTTAAACGTCATTTTAAGCGTAAAAGAACGAAGAAAATTTTAATGCAATAAATTTTTTTTCGAAAATTCGACCAATTTATGTGTCGTGTGACCCCCTTAAACCTCATAGTCAAGCGTAGCACATTAGGTTTTCCAAGGCAATTCTGCCCCACCCATATGTTTTGCACTATCTTATGCATCCTAAGTACAAAGGAGAAAGATGGATCCATGAACAAAAGACGACAGCAAGGAAAGGATTGAAGACAAAACCAGGGATCTGTTGCGTGCTGTTATACTTTTTGAAACAGAAAGTGGCTCATATCCGAAGGACCTAATTTTAATGACTCACTCAGGAAGAAGTTATATCCAATTACCTGGTGGAGGGGTGTTTGCAAGAGCAGTGACCTACCCAGTTTTGTTTTTTTTTTAACTCTCCTTCAAGCTCTGCAGGACTGCAAAGAATTTTTCACCTTTTGCATTCATCCATTCTAAGTTGATAACCGATTGCAGCATCCTACTGCTAAAGAACTTTTGTTTTCTTATACCATGTTCCACTGTAATACGGAAAATGAGGATGTTGATGACATTTTTAATACAATAATTATTGTATATTAGGTTTAAATAATAAAAAATTATGCTGGTTAAATTGAAATGGATAATTTTTAATGGATTATGTGTATTTTGGATAAATTTCTTTTGTTCAAGTGTGTGATCTGATCTTGGCTAAAACTCTGATGTAATTATTAATTCGCATATATAATAAATTAAATCTTTATAGGTATAACGAGCTGAAAACCCGCACTTCGCTACGGAGTACATTGAAATTAAATACAACGGTCAATGTGTGCAATTAATGCCAAATATATATATATATATATATATATATAATATAATAAATACGTATATATGTATAATAAATACGACGATCAATGTATACAATTGATGTAAAAAAAAATAAAAAAATATTTTATAAAAAAATCGTAAGAGATATTTTTATAGACAAAATAATGTAGAAAAAAATATTCAAATTAAATGTAATAGGACATACTAAAGAATATAGTACAATTAATATAGTACAGTTTGTGAAACATATCTTTTACTGTATTTTAATATTTTTTTGGATAATGTCCAAGCGTCTGCCGCATTAGCAAGAGAAAAAATGTCTATTTCATTGTTATGGACGTGACGATAAATTTATTTAAAGTACCAGAAAAAAGAAATCACGTGATCAGCATTTAATAAATTAAATTCTAAATTGAATCTTTAAAATTTCACCAAAAATCAGAAAAGAGCGGTAAAGATTCGATAAAGATTTCATTTTAAAGGAATTTTTATGATCTTTCTCTTGATATAAATTTCATAACCCTCAAATTATTATTTTAAATGTAAACTTAAAAAATGTTACTAAACCAGCTTAAAAATTTATGTTTAAAAAATCTAAGAAGAATTTTTCAAAAATCTTTACACTACAAGAAGAATCGCCATGCAAAATTTCAGCCCTTTAGGTCCAGCGGTTAGTTCTGTGCGTTGTATGTCAGTCAGTGAGTCAGTCAGTTACGGAATTTTTTATATATAGATTTAAATTTACTTAGGGTTATCTATAAGAAAAATGCATTTATTGTATCTTCAAAACTTCAACTTTTGTCTATTTCATTGTTATAGTAAATTCTTAAAGAAAAACAGTTTCTTCCATTTCTTCCACAAGTGGAAGAAACCCATTTCTTCCAGCCGGTTTTTTCCACTTTGGAAGAAACTTGTCAACCCTGCTTGTGAATGACTCAGTTATCAATGGTCAGTAAGGCAGGTCGGTATTTCTGATGCGGTAAAAAAATAACCATATTGGTATGAGAGAAAGGAGAGCTAGCAGCTACTCCCAGTCTTCGTGACTTGAATTGAGCTTTCAATACTTTAACACCCTTAAGGGAACTCAGTACCTCTCATTTTGACGAAAAATGATA
This sequence comes from Dolomedes plantarius, assembly GCA_907164885.2. NCBI lineage: Eukaryota > Metazoa > Arthropoda > Arachnida > Araneae > Dolomedidae > Dolomedes > Dolomedes plantarius. The sequence goes on from OU015490.1 coordinate 66,463,600, forward strand.
AAAATGTCGAATTTCAGATTTATATCCAAAAATGAACCTTAACATCTCTAGAATATTCTGTCCAAATTTCTTGACGATCTGGTAAATAGTAAAGGAGATATGGTTAATTTCACGTAGCTTTGTTTTTAAATGTCCCTTTAAATGTCACACCCACTTCAATGTTTACACTTGAAATACAATAATAGCTTTATTTTTCTCACTGTGAGTTTGGCGACAGATTAACTGTAACCTCAACTTTCAAAGTTTAGCTCCGTGTGCATTTTTTGTTGATATCTTGCTCTGATTCTTTTGCCCTGTTTGTAGTTTAGCGAGGAAGAACTTACGAGTGTTTGGATTCATTTTTATCAATTACTACAATTAGTCACACTCTCCCTATATATATTTATATATCTTGTCAAATTTTCAATCGTTAATAAAATACTTTTTATTCATCCACTCAAGTTCAAATACATTTTTTTTAAAACTTGTAGTGGATGACACTTGATGTTAATACAGTTTTTCAAATATTAATTTATTAATTAAATTAATTAATTAATTAAAAATTTTTTTTTGTTGACCTAAGTAGAATTGACTTAATTTTTTTTATTACTTGTTATGCCTAGGAGAAAGAGAAAAGCCACCGCATGCCGTAGAAATGGTCATAAAAGGTGGAAAATGACCCAGCCTAATAGTTCAATTGCACATGGTTCTGCTTTATGTAATGAGGAAAAATTCTTATTTAAAATTACTATCAGCCCATAAGTATAATAATTAGGCGGTTTGACAATTGCTATATGCAGCGTTTCCGTCACTGCTCCCAAATTTCAGCTTCAGAAACTTTTTCTTCCGCATTCAGATCCCTGTACGCGATGTTATTTTTTCCCTGCTTTGCAACCCTCTCTCCTTAATTTTTTTCCCCATCCTAAGAGTGGCGAGCGTTATTCATTATACAACGTCAAAAATTAAGAACGAGTAATTAATTTTCTATGGCAGTGTAGTAAACCGGGGGTAAAGTATAATTTCTTTGTTAATCTGCCGGAATTTTTTTTCCGGGCCCATTGTGGAGACGCACACTGCGTTAAATGCTGAGTGACGGGAAAGCACAGTTACTTCCAAAATAATGTTTCATTTTGAACACAAAAAAACGGAGTTTTTTTTTGAGGCCCCATTTTTTGCTCTCCCACTCTTAAGGAGTTAATGTAGCTGACGTGTTTATTAATTTGCGTGGAGGAAGTAGATTTCGGTGCTATTAAGAGAATGACCGACTTAAAACGACACAAAAATGGAATAGGATTTTACGCCTTCTTGTTTTTGTTCATTTCGCCGCTTTAGTTTGGTGGAATTTGACGTTCTAAGCAGTTTAAAAGTTTGTGTTGTAGTGCTTGGCGTTTTACGCACTTCTTGCAGAATTTGAGAGAGTAGTAAAGTGTAATGGAATTTAAAGATACTCCAGATTTGGTTAATGAGAAATTGTAGTACTATATACCAGCAAATAAATGTCCACTCTTTGTTTTGGTTTTACTCTCATTATATTAAAACTACTCTCAAACTGTATATACTCTTAAAACTACTCTCAACTGGTCATCTGTAAGGTAGGAAAATGTAAGTAACTGACCTTGTTGTCTACACTTTGAGCTGTTTAATTAATCCCCACCTTTATATCAAAACTAGTATATAACCCCCGTCAAAATGAGGGAATGTTGATCAGCGTTTCAAGAGGTGATACATCATTTTCATCGGCATTGCTGAAAAATGTACTTAAACAGCAGTAAACAGCAAAAAAAAAAACTAAACTAAATCAAAACTAAACCAAAACTGTTTCAAAAGTGATTGACTCACCACACTGCAGGCATTGCTGAAAACGATACTTAAACAGCAGTAAACAACAATAAAATAAAACAAAAATAAAACGTGAAACACAATTTAATGAACATTAAAATTAAACATTAAAAATGTGGTTATTTAAAGGGAATATGAAAAACCATGGAGTAGAATGAATTCGAAATTCATGTGAATGACTCAATTGAATAAATGATTCTTTTCAATGAATATTTTAATTTGAAGATATTTCAAAAACTAAACGGCTTTGAGCTAGGGTGTTCACTTGAAATTTTCATATTTTTTAAAGGGCTTTCAAAATATGTAACTTTTGTGGTATTATTTTTCAAGAAAAATTTCAGAAAATAGCGTCGCAATGTTAAGATGTTCCCGACCTGGTCCGTCCCGGAATGGTTACTTACACTTTTTCTACTCTAGGCTTTTATATAAGTAAAGATACCTCAGATATATCAATCGTGCTCAACAGACCAAGTGTTTGGACTTATTGTCACACTCTCAACAACACATATCGCACGCGGGCAAGAAAAGTGACAAAACTCAAAAAATGCAGCTTTTGAGAAAAATCAACTTAAAGAAAACTATACAGCTTGAACTATCCTACAAAGAAACTGATACATCTGCCCTCAGGTAGACAAATTGCGAGATAGAGATGTGTCGCTTTTCGTGCACGATGGGGCACTTCATACATATTTTCAATGACAAAATTGCCATTTTTTGACTTGTGTCACTTTTCTTGCCGGGGTGCGATATCATAACATAACCAGTTAAGACATATCAACAGCAGCTGTCTGAAAACAACGTAAAATCCAAAAGTGTAACCACTATACAATGTTATAAGAGACGTATTTAATTCCTGTCGTTAACACCTGCAAAAAAACAGATTCGTCAACCAAACCTGGTGCAAATAAAAGATGCTAAGAAGGAGGAGCATACGAAAGCCTTATCCTCGTAGAGCAATAATTAAAGGAAAATTATGTGAGGGACTGCAACGAAGCCACTAAATGAAAAGAATAATTACAATATAAAAAAGAACTTTTTATATACCATGTTTTTAAATTTTCTGTTGAATCATATAAACTTGACAACTCTATGTATTAATAAATACTTTTAAAAATTTTTCGGATGAATTATCCCATCAACTTGAAAGAAAATGAAAATAATTGGAAGTTAACTTGCGTTTAACTTTTCGTTCCCGTTCCGGCCGATAGATGGCTGCACCAGTCTACAAAACAAATTAACTGAAAATTATTTCAATTCTGCTTAAAGATGGCTAAAAGTATTAAAATAATGCATTGTCATCGTGTTCTGAGCTATTCTAAAAAGTTCCAAATGTCTAGCTAGTCGGGAAGTTAGTTAAAAATCATTTGCATAGGACAATCACACACACAAAAAAACAAAGAAGAAAGCGAGTTAATAAAAACATGCAATATATATTAAGATGCTATGATCCCTTTGGGAGTATAATAACAAAACGTAACTTAGATTCGAAATTAATGCTGAGCATTCTCAAAGTATCCATTATATTTGGATTATTTAATTTCATGCTACATTAATAGATCATCTAGAATGCCGTTATTAAATAGATGTAAATGGTACTCTTTATTTAGGGTTAAGGTGCCATTTTTTTTGCTATTATGGTCAACTTTATATTTTGCAAGAAATCGTGTAATTCAATCTTTTGGAATTTCAAAACCGTTTTGATATTCATCTACATCAATTAGAAGCAGAGTTAGTAGCTATTTAAAGAACATCGTCGTGCTACAATATTGAAGTGACAAACAACTTAAAATGCGTTTTTCTCAGAACTATGTTTTTTAGCACAAATCTCTACCGTTATCAGGATATTTCACATAATAATGCATATTATTGATAAAATTTTCAGGAAATGTTTTAGATGCTATTGTTAATGGATAATGACGTACAATAATTGATATATAATAAATGCTTTTTTTTATTTGGGACTGGATTTGATAAGGAAAGGTATGACGAATCGGGGAAATTTTCATATTGGAACATAAAATTATGTGTATTATTTTTGAATTTTAAAATTTCGCTTAGATTGTAGGTCATTTTGAAGATAATTGTCATATGTACATGCATAAGAAGGAAATTAAAATAGTAGCATTAGGATTTGGGCAGAGTGAAAAGCGTTTTAGCTAAATTTCATTAAAAATTACTTCAAATTGTCCAATTTATGAAAAAAGTATGGTATTTACAGGTGTTTTTATTCCTTTTTAAATTTTTATGTGCTATTTTACCATAAAAGACCAAAAAATCCTTTTTTAAAATAATTTTTTTTTAAAACTGGCTCTGAACTTAGGCAGTCACCATAAAAAATATGTATGTAAAGAACCGTATTCACTATTCATAAAGTGTCCTTTACATATTTTCTGACACAAACGTCTTTTTGTTTTTGTATTCTCTTCGAAGTTACTATATATATAGTTTCCATATTAGTTCACTTTTTTAATTCACTGTAAATCCCTGAAGAAAATAATTAATTCAAAAAAGTTACATTGGATTTCGTTACCGTAGAGGTTTGCTATACATTTTGAATAGCTACCACAACATTAAAACACATGATACTAATTGTGGATCATGTGAGAAATGCGAAAAAACGAAAATTTTTCATTCTACCCTTTCCTTGTACAAATGGCAGTTTCAGTTTACGTATTTTTAGTCAACAGGAGATGGGACTTTCTACAAATTTTCCGAAGTTTAGCGGCTGTTTAACCTTAAATAGCTTGAATGAGTTCTTCTGGCCTCACATATACAGACAGCGCGGCCCGAGGGACACTGGCTAAGGTTTCTAGTTTGGAGCATTTAAAATAAAAAATCGATAGTTTTTACATCTAAAGGTTTAAGGACAAAAGTTTATTCAAAATAGATATGTGTTGTAACGGGGAATTACAGAACGGGATTTTAGAAAATAAGTTTAAAAGTTTAGTACTCAAAAGGAAGGGGAAGATAGCTACAACCTTTTTATTTCTGCGATCCGCCATGCGATAGAAAATTAGCAGTTTTTCATGAACACGAGATACTTTGCATAGAACTTTCCTGGCTACGAGTTATTCATATGACTAGATATACTTTCTTTGTTAATAGAGAAGATTAGATATCCTATACGTTACAAAAATGTAAGTTTCGAGACATAAGTAATTTTCTGACCGAAAGTAAATCACTTCTGTAAAGGGAAAGGGTATGTTGTTGTTCGTAAATGGAATCGAATCAAAGTGAAATAAAATTGTTTGTCACATTTTGATGTAGCACTCCCTCTGTTACACGGACTCGCAAATCAATAGAGAGATAGGGAGGTAGAGTGATGAAAACGGAAAGAAACAGATAAAAGAGACATTTAAACCATCGAAAAAATTTACAAGTCCTACAGAATACAGCTAATTTATGAAACTACTAGCTGAAAATCCGCGCTTCGCTACGGAGTACATTCAAATTAAATACAACGGTCAACGTATGCAATTTATGCCACAAAATAAATATATATATTTATAATAAATGCGATGATCAATGTATACAATTGACGTAAAATATATATCTATCTATATATATATTTATAAAAAAATCGTAAGGGATATGCATTTTTTTTTTGATAATATTCAATCGTCTGCTGCATTAGAAAGAGAAAAAAATATTTTTTTTGTCTATTTAGTTGTTACGCACGTGACGATAAATTTATTGAAAGTACCAGAAAAAGAAATCACGTGATCAGCATTTAATAAATTAAATTCTAAAAATTAATCTTTAAAATTCACCAAAAATTAGAAAATGGAGGTAAAGATTCGAAGAAAATTTCATTTTGAAGGAATTTTTATGATCTTTCTCGTGATATAAATTTTATAACCCTCAATGTATTATTTTAAATGCAAACGTAATAAAAGTTTAAAAAACAGCTTAAAAATTTAATTTAAAAAAATCTAAGAAGAATTTTTGAAAAATCTTTCTTATTGAACCCCTACACTATTAGAAGAATCGCCATGCAAAATTTCAGCCCTTAGTTCCAGCGGTTTGGTCTGTGCGTTGTATGTCAGTCAGTCAGTCAGTGAATGAATGAGTCAGTTACGGAACTGTTTTATATATATAGATTAGTTGTTATATCTAACTTCAAATTAAGGGATGTCACAGCAGTTTATAATTTGTACATTATTTTAATTTATTCGACTTATAGAAACAGTAAGTATTTTTTAATAAATCATACTTCGGATGCGTTGTAGGTTTTCGTTTTATCTGGTCAAACTGTGGAGACGAACGATGATAAGAGTGCAGTTTAAAATTAAAAATGCTTTATATTCTTTTTTTTTTTTGCCAAGTAGTTGATATATCTAATAATTTTTCATCATAATACACCTACACTTACATAGAAAAAAAGCATAGGATTTATCATTGGTGATTTTTCTCTTGGCGGGGTAAATATGATGTGACAAAATTAAAATGAAACTAAATGTTGACGCACCTTTTTTTTTTCTTGGTCTAGAAATAAAATATGAAGATTTCCCTCGGCTCAAATTGCGAGAAAATATTTATAAACATTTTTGGATCTAATTCAGGCGCTATCTTTGAATTTTGATTTACATGTCTCACCGTCGGCTCTGCATTAAATAGAGACAGCAACAGTTGGTTATTAATGAGGCAGAGCAAAATAAGGAGGGAAGCCAGCAAGCTTTATGACTTTTCACAAGAAACCTCAGGCGCCACATGCTTAGAATTTGTCGCAGTTTTGGACCATGAGTAGTCATTCCGGCCTTTGTTTGCAGACCTATTATCCTCGAGGCAATTAAGAGCGTAGGTAATGGGATTTGGGAGAATTGTCTCAAGCATGATGGAATTGACTGGCATAAATTTAAAGAGATTGCTTAAAATTTCTCATTTTATTTCAATACCATGTAATCCGTACGTCCTCTTTATGGTCATAGTTTAAGAGCGAAAGGCAGTGGGGACTTTACTTTGGCTTTCGTAAAAGCAAGTTCTTGAATATTAATAAACTTATTCAATAGATTCATCAGTCCTGACTAGTTTATCAAAACGGGCAAACGAAAACGGAATCTTTTTTATTCTAATATTCCAACTTTTTATATTTTTAAATTAACTTTTCTTCAAGCAAATTTGACATGAATGAAGTCTTGTTTTAAAAGAAAATGCAAAAGAATAGGGTAGAAATATAAAAATTTAAGACTATACGTTAACAACTTTTCTCAATTATCATCTTAAATTTTACCATGAACAAAAGAGAAAGGGCTTAAAAAATTTTAAGTTGGTGACAGAATCTGTTCCTTCAGCACATATGCATGTATATATTTTTAAATAAAGTTTCACGTCTTTTATATCCACTGTTTGTGCCTATTTCTGGAATATAAATTTTTGCTACAGCACCATATATTGGAAAGAAGTCTAGTTAATTTATTTTTTTAATCTCCTTAAAATAAAAGCCTAAACTTGTGCAGTTCGTGCTGAATTCTAGGCCAAATTTTCTTCCCCCACCCCAACGAAACAAAAACAGAAACTGGAACATCTCTTTGAAACGGATTCTGGTTGCTAAACTACAATAGTGGGGTCATTTTTTTTATAGTTTAATGAACAGATAGACGAATGGAAAAAATACCACACGAATTCATAAGAGTGGCTTTTGGAACCAGACATAGAACTATTTGGAACAAGGCTTCAACCAACTTGACTATTTCGGCACTAACTTAACCTCGGCTACTCACCACAGACATTCATGTTCACCACGGAGCATGTGATTTGTCACCGTAATAAAGAATGATAATTGTGCCAAGAAGACTGTGTCAGAGCATTTTCTCTCGCCTTTCTTCCTCCTGCTCGTTAATTACCAACTGTTGCTTCCCTGCCTGAATCGGAGAGACGTGAATTGTGACAGGAGGGTTTGTGTCAAGGAAGATGATGAATGCCAGGTCGGCGGCCGAAGGCTTTAAATTTTGCCGTCATGGAGAGGCTATAAGGCGAAGAAATGAGCTGAGCGCTTACGTGGAATTTTTCGTAGATAAATGTGGGAGTTTATAAGAGTATGGGGGAAATAAGTGTCATTAAACCTAGGTAAATAAGGAATGAGTTTTATGGGAGCTTAGGATAGTTATTCTAGGAACAATTATTGAACCCTGTGTTTAGAAACTAATTTCGCTACTAATGATAATTCGCAAAGTGTTGAGGGTGATGCTGTTCCGAGAAAGATTTTTCTTCGGCTTAACGATATGAGCAGCGTTGACTCCCAGTTGCACACAATAAAACAACTTTATCTTCTGTTAAAATCAAATAAACTGGGTCAATAATCGAACTTGGAATCTGTACCTTACCTGGAGGATATATATATATGACACGTTAAAGTCAGGAGTAAATTTTTAACCAATTAAAAGTTCAGCGAGCCCGTACTCGGGGCGTGAACCTAGGGTTTTCGCTCTTCTTCTGTGTTCGGCTCGAGTCCGACAAACATGTAGAGTTTTTAGCTCTCCGTCTGTTACGTCGCAGCGTGGAACTGCCGAGGTTTTTCCCCGTCATCTCCGATATCCGTCCTATACTGAGTATTCAGTGCATGAATAATGAAATATATCAAATCATCGAAATACTGTGAAATAAAGAAACTTTAAGCCAGTAACCGTGATGCCTGTTTTATTTGCCTAGATATTCTTCTTCGCGCCAGAAACCAACCACGACTACCCCCTGCAATGGTTCCAGAATTCAGCGATTAGTTTTCATTCTCACAAGAATTTAGTTATCATTTCATACATACATACATACATACATATATATATATATATATATATATGTGTATATATAATTAGTTTTTAAACTATAACAAACAATTAAGAATTACAGTTTAATTCAAACGATTACGTAGTTAAGCGCAGAATGCAGTACTTTCTTATCTAAAAAGAATAATTTAAACCTTAATTTATTGACTTGCCTTCATATAAATATACTACAGTAATTAACCCCATATTTTCCGTCAGCCTTAAAAACAGAGACTTTGACCTTAATCAAAATTTCTTAACTTCTTTGTTCGGGCGCCTCTATAACATCGCCTACTATTATGCAACCACATACTTTCAGTGGGAATTATTTCACCTTGAGAAACAGCTTGACTGGCTCCCGGAATGAAACTTTGAGATTTTGCTTTACTGGTAGATGTAAGTCTGCTTTACTCATAAATGTAAAAATCATATTAAGATCCTTTCAAATTAACCTGACAAACCAAGGAGAGAAAGTTTTAATTGTCTAAAAGAATCTCGGGGATTTTTAAAAAAATCTAAGTAGAAGCATTAAAAGATGATTTAAGAGGAGATCAACAAGGTCTCAAAATGAGATAAGATTTAAACTAAATAACATGCACACATATACAATCTTTATGAGAGAGGTAGAGAGTAAGCATATAAACTTTTATTTCAATTTTTAATTAGGAGAAAGAAGTACAAAATTTATTTTCGATGATTTCCCTCATGGGTCAAAGATAGCGCATGAGTATGCATAAATCATAATTCTCAACTTTTAACTTAAGTAAATTGTAAGTAATTCAACAGAAAGAGTAAAAGATAAAATTGCAGGAAGAAGGCACTGACAGTCGAAAAAATTTTTTAACTTTCTGTTTTCAATGTGGGGATCTCAGGGCCTTAGGAGGATTTATGGCTAGATCAGGATCTCATTCAGAAAGTTTCCCCTTGAGGTAACCAACTAGGTTAGGCCTCCTGATGAAGAGACCGGTCGATTGCCTAGTTATATTTTTTGGATTGGTTATGGTTTTTTGTATTTTCCCTTATTCTCAATTTTTAACTAGCCAAAATTTATAATCAGTATTACGCAATTATATATAACATTTTCCTAAATTAAAGTGGCCAGCAAAACTTCGCGGATCTTCATGGGACAATGTCAAGAAGTACCTACCGTCACAGACATATGCCTGCCGCAGTGAAAAAAAATTCATAAATTAATTCGCAGAAGGAATTTTTTTTAATTATATATAAATAAATCATCTTTATTTATATAAAAGCCTAGAGTAGAGAAGTGTAGGTATCCATTCCGGGACGGACCAAGTCGGGAACATCTTAACATTGCAACGCCATTTTCTGAAATTTTTCTTGAAAAATAATACAACAAAAGATACATATTTTGAAAGCCCTTTAAAAATATGAAAATTTCAAGTGAACACACCCTAGCTCAAAACCGTTTAGTCTTTTAAATATCTTCAAATTGAAATATCCATTGAAAAGAATCATTTATTCAATTGAGTCACTCACTTGAATTTCGAATTCATTCTACTCCATGGTTTTTCATATTCCATTTAAATAACTACATTTTTAATTTTTAATTTTAATGTTAATTAAATTGTATTTCACTTTGCTAATTATTATGTAATTATTATAAATTAATGCAGAATTTTGCACTTAAAGGAAAATTATATTTTTCTGGAACCTATATAGCATTATGTACCTGTATTCATCGTAGTATATGCTTAAAATCTTTCTTCATTACATTCAAAAATAGAATCTTCATGCTTTCTTATTTTTGTTCGTATGAACTCTTATGAGAAGGAAACGCTGATCGACATTCCGTCATTTTTGACGGGGGTTATATACTGGTGTTTAAATGTTTTCCCAACAATAATTCAGTTCAGCACCAATTGTCCAACCCTTTGAAAGGATAATAAATTATTTTTTATTGTCACATAACTTATGTATGTTTACTGTTATACATCTTATGTATTTCATTCAACTTAAATCTATAAAAACATATCAAAGTATTCAACTGGTACTCCCTCTCCGAAAAACAATAACAATAATGCTTCAAAAGTTACAGTTGTTAGTAACAGATTGATATTGCTTCAAAAAAATAATGTACTATTTATGCATTAACTCCACAATAATGATAATAACTGCTTTAAAAAAGGCGTCTCCCACGTGACAAAGTGGTTAGCGTCGGGAGATTCCAAAAAGAGGGCTCCATGTTTGTTCATCTACATCTACATAGTGCTCCCATAATAAAATAGCCCACAAATCCACACTGCAGATGGGCGAGCGTCCTCCGGAGCGTACCTGCCCCAATCGCAAAAAGAAATTGTCTTAATTATTTTGGACTAATTATTCGGCTACCTGAAAAGTAATAGGTTAAGGGGACAGTGGACTTTCAAAATTGTGAAATTTGTCCAAAAATTCGATTTTTTTTATTATATTGAATTGTGAAACTACGGACGAGTAGGAATGTGTTGCAAAAATAATTTTTAATTTCTGTGATTACTTTCCTAGTTATAGGCATTTGTATTTAATTTAGATATTATGTTGTTACTAATAGCAATAACTTTAAATGTGCTTTTCTCAAAATAAAAATTTTCATGTCATACGAATATTCAAACTGCTCCAGGCGCATTTCTAATTATCGAATTGCTTTGAAATTTAATTTTTATATACTTAACTGTATATCAAATAAATCTTACTGAAAAAAATTATGCTTCGTAGCTCAGAATTTCTAAATTTTGTACTTGAATAGATGATTTATAGGTATTTTGCGTAATAAAGAGGGTGTTTTCTCTATTATTATTTCTTTTCTCTTTGCATTTTCAATGCATGCTTAAAATAAGCAATAAATTTCATTGTTAGTTTTATAAGGTATCCTTTAAATAAAAATTACCATATTATATGCAAAAGAAATGCGCCTGGAACATTTTTAATGAGGCCAATTATTGATATAATTAATAATTCATAATTCATAAATTATTAATATTTCATCTTTAAATTTCAACCACTTTTACATATCTATGGTACTAATCACATATTCAAATTTCAAGTAAATCCATTAAAAAAAAATAAAATTAGGTTTGAAGGTCCACTGTCCCCTTAAGAACAGAAAGGTACTGAAAAGTTGTCCAAAGTTCATTTTTCTTCTACCATTAAAAGCCTAAAATTAAAAAAATTGTGCGGTCAAGGGGACCCCCGTCAGGAACGAAGTTCCTTACGTTATTTTTTCAACTCTAAACGTGATTTAATATGTAGCTTTCTATTGATTATATTAGAGTATTTTTGTCACGCCAAAAAGCGCAGCCCTCTTTTATTCAACCAACTCTCTCTCTCTAACTCTAATTTGTATATTTTATTTTTATTTTTTATCATTTTTTCAAAGCAAAAATGTAAAGTAAGGATTTAAATCAATAAATTTCATTTAATATTTTAGGAAAAATAGTCATTTATTAAAAATTAAATATAAAATAGTGAATTATAAATTATATATAAAAAAATTCTTTTTTAATTTTATCATTATATTGTATCATGGTAATTATTGGCTTGTGGTAACTACAATAAGATGCATATGTTTGAGATTCAATTTTATCCAAGTATCTCGAGAAAACAGCATCAACGGTTGTACGGTATTTCGTTGTGGACTGCGATGGGTCATTATTAATGCTTAAATCAAATGTACCCGATAAAAAAGATGTGAGCTTTTCAAATTTTTCTTTATCACTGAAGTTAACGTTGAAGTCTCCAGCCAAAATGATTGGAAGTTTATGAAAATTTTGTTTAAGTGATTTAGAACATCCCTGAGTATATTCTAACAACGATCGATGGATAAATAAGTTGAAATAATATTTACACGTGTTTAGAATTGAGGTTATACAGCTGACCGCGCACAATGCTTCTCGATACTCGCACGAACGCACACACACAGACAACAGTATATAATAGAAAGAGACAGAGAGAAAGAGAAAGAGAGGTAAAAGTCGTCTGGAGGGGGCATGTTAGCGAGGTATATAAAGATTCTTGGAGTGCCATGGTTGAACGACTTTACCTCCAGTAGCAAGATATGTGCATCAGAAAATATGTACTGAGCAGTAAATAAAAATATAAAAATTAAGCCCTCTTCAAATAAGTAAAATTAAAATTATAATAAGAATTGAAAGAATAAAATTCAAATATTTAGAATTATCTACATAAAAAGCATCCACCGGGATCGAATCGGGGACCAAAGTATTGGAGCAGCGCGCTCTACCACTGTGCCAGCCATAGCACAGCAAGTTGAAGTGATTCGCACCGAGATTAGATGGAGGGGGCATAACGCTTTTTCCTTACGTGACGCTTTCTGCCAGTTCACTCTACTATAAGCCGCGTAAAAGAACTTCGTTCCAAAACTAATTTGTTTATAATTATGAGCATCGTTTATTCCTTTTATAAACTTTCGCAAACTATGTTTTCAGCTTTTTAAAGCATTTCAAAATATACAGATTTTATAATACGTGTTGCCTAGAAATATGTCGAAAAATTCCGTTTCATATAAAAAATCATGAATATATCATTTAATCACAACGATGGCAAATAACAATGAAGAAGCAATAACCTTAAAATCAAGCTGAAATAAAAAGAAATTTCGAAAAACAAAACTATCTCAAAGGGGGGAAAATTGTCATTTTAACCGAAAACGGCATTTCAAAATTGTACTGACACTTATCGATTCTGTCTAGATTTTAAAAATGTCCATCCATTTGTAATAAACAGAAACATAAGTTAATTTAAAAATCCAAGCACTTTTCGTTCATTACGGCATCTCGCGAGAACATTTGCCTTGCGCAAGCAACCCCACAACAAATCATTAAACGAAATTAATTCCCCACCTCCACGCCAATCATTTGGCGAGCATTCCTATCTCCCCCTTTTTTCTCGCCGTAATTGGCTTTTAATTACATCCAGAATAACGACTCAGCGATATTTTAAACAAAGAGAGGTGTTCGGTTACAACAGTTGATTGTTGAAAAAGGCCGGCTTTATTAGAGGCACATGAATATTTAATTAGCAGTGAAGTATCTCGATATTACGGAGGGGGAGGGGGGAGAACTTATAGGCGTATCCAATTATGCAACGTTTCAGTTAATGCAATTTAAATCTTCTCCGTGCCTTGTAGTTTTAGACGTTTGATTTTAATTTTTCGGCTTAATGTAAGTCGGAGTTAACTAAGCTAATTTCTGAGAAAACACTAATAATGATTTTAGGAATTTTGTTTTCCGTTTTAAAAATGTGTATGTGTGTAGAGGGGTGTAGTGGGAATAGTCCAAAGCTAATGCAGGTCTCGAAGAGCTATGTTACTTTATACTCACTGTGTTATCATGAATATTAAAAATTCTAATGTTGATGCGGTACAAACTTAAAAAGCACAAGTTCAAATTCTGCACAAGTAATTTGAAGAAATTCTGACTGTTATTCATGTCATTTGGATGACTGCTTTTTTCATCATTCCTGGAAACAGTTTAACTAATGATCTATGTCTCAACAGGCCGGAAATCTAAGAGCGTCATTTATTTATTTATTTAATGTAGACGTTCCGTTAAAAATATTTTTTCCGATGTGCATGTCAGTCGTATGCAATTAACTGGACCAATATCTGAAGCTTTACGTTAAAAAATACCACAGAGGTATCTATAAACTTGCATTCGGGCAACTTAAAAGGGTAGTGAGCAAATGACAAATACAAAACAGCTCGACTTTAGAAAATTCAGCCCTGTTTATATTGCTGTCGAGTGGAGAGTGCCGTCAGTGATAAAAAATTCATCCAATCATAGTGCTCAACGCATTGAACACATGATATGTGAATCCTACCACAGGTGATGTGATCAAGCTCGGCGCCAACGGGGGGACGCTACGTTAAGCAATGGGACCAAGGTCTTCCATGATGTGTGCTTTATATGCGAACCAGTGTTAACTGATTGTAACCATTGGCGGCTCCAAGGGGGGGGGGGGTAATAGCCCCTATTGCCACCCAAAATAAAGCCCGGCGTATTTTTTTTTTTTTCATAGCCTAAAATTATATAATCGTAGACCTAATACTAAATGAGTTTAAATTTAAAATGAGCCGATGTTTATTTCTTATATATATATATAATATATTAAATATTAGGCCCTCCATTCTAGAATTCAAATTTCCTTTCCTAACTGTCCCAAGTAACATTAAATTATCGCTAAAAAACCCATAGCAACAGAACTTCCCATAAATCGCATGCCTTTGCATTTCTTCACGTGTACATGTTAGAATTCAGGCGTGGGTCCGCATCACGAGCTCCAATATCTGCTGACCCTGCAAAATAATAGTCACATGTACCTCGCCTCTCGCGCTTAAGGTTAAAAGGTGATATTCGCTTCCAAATCATCTTCTGAAATGGACGAATGTACTTTTGTCGCTCTAATAAACGATTCGGCTAGACTTCCTCTCAGGCTGAGTCTAGCTCCAACCATGTAAATATGAGCTAGTTTTCATTTCAGATTATAATTTAAGGATGTAACGGATATATATATATATATATATATATATATATATATATATATATATATATATATATATATATATATATATATATATATATATATATAACCCTAAGGGCCGACGTTGCCCCCCCCCCCCAAAAAAAAACTCTGGACTGGAGCCGCCCCTGATTGTAATAGTGTCTTTATTATCTAATACACTCTTATTTCCAGTTTTCCCATTTTGTTATGATCTAGTTATAAATTAATTGTATAAAAACTCTGGCATTCACGAAGATGAATTTTCCCATATTCTTTTAGTTTTATTTATAAAAACATATTTAATATGATTCGTACTTATTTTTTAATATATATCAATTATTATATTTCACTCCTTTGTTGCCATTTATTTTTGTTTCTTCCTCTACGTTCAGTTGCCGCTTACTTCCCCTCCCCCCTCTTGTTTGCTTCTTATTCTGCCTCCCACCTGCTTTTCTCCTCTAGTTTTTGTTCAGTTTTCCCGCCTGACGTAGATTTACCCTGTTCGTGGTTTTTGCCGTTGTGGGAATTGGTAGCGCTCTCTCTCTCTGCCCTCTGCGTCACGTTCCAGGACAGCATATTTGCGGCTCCTGAGGAAGAAGGCTGTCTTAAGCCTTTGAAACTCAAACAGAACCCTTTTGCAGGGTCCGATTTAGAAAATTCTTGACAATAGGCACAACTCGGGATGGGAGCCCCCTAACACTGATGTGGGCGTAAAATTTCCAAAATTGACACACAAAAAAAAATAACCATGAACCATTGTGAAATTACCATTTTACCAAGAATTGGCCATTTGAAGCTTAGAAGCTTAGAACATTATCAAATAACAAAAAGCAATACAGCATACTAACTTCACCATTAAAACACCAATACAATGCAACCAGAAAAACTTCTTAATACCTTATATACACTATAACATATATATGATGAACTATACATATAACTATAAGGGAGACCTGTATACCTAGGGCCACCTTTTTTCAATGAACGAAAAGAGACCCACAGACCTGTTTGAAATTGTGAAAATGGTGTGCACACATTGTTATACTAATTACCATCCCATTGGGATTAATATAAATACTCAAAATAATAAATTCTGTGAAATAGAAGGTTTTTTAAGAAACTTCACAAATGGCCCTAGGTACAAGACAGCATTGTACCTAGGGCCATTCCCTAAA
Source organism: Dolomedes plantarius (assembly GCA_907164885.2). NCBI lineage: Eukaryota > Metazoa > Arthropoda > Arachnida > Araneae > Dolomedidae > Dolomedes > Dolomedes plantarius. Next base: position 66,479,870 of record OU015490.1, read on the forward strand.
AGTTAGGTTTCACTCCATAATGGTATGCGGAGGAAAAGTAAGCATAACTACGCCATGTTCTTTAGCCAAAGTGATTGCTTCAATACTGACGTGGCTTTCGTGGTTGTCCAAGAGTAACAAGACTTTTTGATTCTCTGAACATTGTGGTGAATAAAATGCTTGAAAAGTTCAACAAATTTTTCGGCATTTGACCAGCCACTAATATGTGCTAATCCCACGGTTCCTGGAGGCGCACCTTTCAGCATGTGGTTTTTGAAGTTCACTCTTAGAAAAATCCTCATAGGGCGGACGGAATTTCCTATTGCATTTACACTGCAAATAATAGTTATATTAGCTCTTCATTCACCAGAAGTCATGCTGCCAACCTGTTTCTTGCCTTTTTGGGGCTATAACCTTGGCCGGTGTGTGCACTGCCGTAATGCCTGTTTCATCCACATTATAGATGGATTCAGGCAAAAACTTATAGTTTGCTAATACCTCCTGATAGGAAAAGGGCCCTAAAAAAGTATTAACATTGTTTTATTGAAACTTGTAGCTGTTGATAAACTTGTGGCTTAGGGCTTTCTGAGTGACAGAACCTTATTTCTTTTGATAAAATCATAGTACCACTGATCACAAGCTTCACCATTTGCATCCCAGGACTTTGGATATTTTTTTATTTGCTTTTGCATACTCAAAAGCAAGCTTTTTAATCTGTTGTTTTGACAACCTGTAATGCATATTGCATGCAACGACAAGGTACTGAACAAGGACACTCTCTTCTTCGTTAGAAAATACCATCCAAACAGCACATCGGTTAGAATATGAACAATTTAATTCTGTATTTTCAGCATTAGTACGAATAATTACGAATTATTACGTATAATTATGAATTTTCAATTACCCTACTGTTAAAATAAGAATTTGTGGTATGAAAATAAGATAAAGATTGAAAATTTAATTAAAATATCGTATAAACCTTATTTAGAATTATACTTTTGCTTTAATAAATATTTTTTTAAATATATTCTCATGTTTATATAAACAAATTAATAATCCTGAATAATAATAATAGTAGCAAACATATTTTTGTAAGCACATTGAGAGTTCCAGAGCAATATATATAATACCCCTTCTATTTAAATAATATCCAATAAAAAAAAAAACTTAACTAAACCAAAATTGTTCAGATTTTTCCTCCATTTATTATGAAAACTTTTTAAATAAAATAACATCATACAAGATATGATTACAGTTGTACCTAGGGCCATAGACCTAGGTACAAGGCAACTATGTGGCCGTAGGTACAAGACTAGGTAATTTCATACAAAATATCTCCTACTAAAAAACCCACATGGAGAGGGGACCATGTGGGTATTATTTAATACCTCACTTAGTACTTAATGTTACAAACAAAATTATGTACTAGAATCCAAAGAAAAGTATTTGACTTACCTTTGTAAAATAATAAAAGAGATCAGCTGCAAAAGTTTACTTCAGACCATGCAAAAACGTTTATCACTTATAACTTGCCACAGCTTTTTCCTACAAGATTTCTAATTGGCTGCTAAAATAACATTTACTGTTGCTACTCACCAAACAGAGTAATAAAACCTAGAACTAAATATTATTCAAATAAAGTGGTATGGCCTTAGGTACACAGTTCTCCCCTACATATGATGAACCAATCAATCACATTTGAAAGGATATATAAAAAAATTGCTATTAAAAAAAAGGTGAAATTTAAAAAAAATTGAATTGGGAAAATTTTTCTTTTTTTTTCTTTTAAAATAAAAATTTGGGGGGGGGGCTAGACCCAGGCCTACCGGGCCTAATGGAAAATCAGAGCCTGCCCTTTTGTACTTTTTGTAGCGAATTTTAAGGTTATTTCTTATTCCTTCTCCTTTCCCACTCATTTTGCTTTAATTTCTGCTTTACATTTCTCCCATAGATGCACACACTTAACCCTTTCGGTGGGAACATGATTATTTTCCCTCTTAGTGGAAACATCTGCATCCTAGGCAGATATATAGATGGAATATCTCGTTCCCAGGTATTCCTAACTAGAAATTCAGAGGGCATTTGTGGTTTATTACATTTCGTTTTAGCCACAATCATCAAAACATTTCTCCTTGATTCTTGACTAGATTCTATTGAACAGAACCAATTATCACAGGTTATATTACGGTTTGTTTTGTAAGAGGCATTTTGCTAGTCTAACATTTTGTCAATAGCATTTTGCTAGTATTGGGATTTTTTATATTTGCTCTGATTAAACTAATTTTTACCTGAACCATAGAGTCTGGCGTCACGAATCACCCTTCGACACTGAAGACAAGATGTTGGCTGAAGCATGTGTAGACTCACAGCACCCAAAGTCGAAGGGTAGGGGGGCGGCAGCGTTGAATAAAGAAACCATAGCTGCCTGAGAAGCAGATGTTCCCACCGAAGGGTTAAAGAAAGACAATATATATATATATATATATATATATATATATATATATATATATGAAAAGGACATATGTTTTTAAAAATTGATTCTGTGTATTTTAAAGTGAGTGACAATTATGAACACTTTACCCATAGATTGCGAATCGGGGCGAAAACGCAAATATGTGAATGATAGAAAAATTGCTCATCTCTTAAAAGTGTGACAGAAATCCCATCGAGCTAATATTAAAAGAAATAGCCTTGAAATCTAGACGGCTGAATTTTGAGTTAAAATAAAAATAATTACACGATAAAAAGAACTTTTTATATACCATGTTTTTAAATTTTCTATTCAATAATATAAACTTGACAATTCTATGCATTAATAAATACTTTTTAAAAAATTTTTCATGAACTATCCCATCAACTTGAAAGAAAATGAAGTTAATTGGAAGTTAACTTGCGTTTAACTTTTCGTTCCCGTCCCGGGCGATAGATGGCTGCACCAGTCTACAAAACAAAATTAACTGAAAAAAAATTCAAATTCTGCTTAAAGATGGCTAAGAGTATTAAAATAATGCATTGTCATCGTGTTCAGAGCTATTCTAAAAGTTTCAAATGTCTACCTAGTCGGGAAGTTAGTTAGAAATCGATTTCAATATTTGTACCGGACAAAAACACACACAAACAAACAAACAAGAAAGCGAGTTAATAAAAACATGGTAAAAATATGAATAAGAATGATGAGCCTGGATCTCGGATAATATTTGCTCAATATTTCAGGAAACATGAGAGAGTTGTACATTTGTATCGTTTTCTGAGTTAAATATTGATCGTTGTTTTCTTTTTATGGCTATTCTTACACAAATAGGTAGAAGCTAATAGAGGCAATGTAAATATAGCTCTTTGCTGATGGAGTTTTTATTGTGAGATTGTTTGACATCTTTTATAACAATATACATTAAAATCCCTTTTATCCAGACTAATTAGGATCGTAGGCAATCCGAATAATCCGGGAAATATGGGTAATAAGCAAAAAAAATCCTTAACTAAGCAAACTCACCGTTTATTACGATAAAAACTATGTTTTGTAACGAAATTACACAGTATCGTTTACAAGACATTAAAAAATATAAAAATAACTTTTCACATCATTTCTATGCAAAGAATTGGTATATCTAGTAAAGCTTTCTTAAACTCAACAAAAAGCATTTTATTACCATAATTTGTTGTACAATCTATGCAGGAACTGCACATTGAATTAAACTAAAAAGCGAATAGTTGGCGTACTTGTAGTTACGTTCTTGCTATCATAGTTAAAAATTATTATCTAATGTGAACATTAAATAAAAATAAGGTTTACAAATCTGATCTGGATTATCCGCAGATCCGTATCAACGAGGTTTTACTGTATATATATTTTTTAACATATGAAAAAGTCTAGAAAACAAAAAATATTTAGTTATAAAAATTGAAACAGATTTTTTAATTAAAAATTCCATATAAAGTAAATTTACTTCAAAACTATCCACGACCCCGTCAGTTTTTTACGAGAGCCACATTTTGCAACCCAGTGCTTTAAACGACCGAAAGAAACTTTTGAGTGGACTAGAAAGTTTAGAAAAGTGACAGAAATTAAAATAATATTTTTAGTATCAACGAATATAGATATAATTGAAAAATGTGTTATGGATACGGCAAAATCTGATCTAAAGAAGAAAAGGTTAATCTCTTAGATGAAAGAAATCTGAAAATTAAGTATGTATTAGCGAGAAATTTTCGTTGTGAATTTTAAATTTAAATTATGCTTCTAGTCAGACTACCATGCGACCATTTATGCTGTCAGTTTCAGAAAGAGTTAAGCATGACGTAGTCGTTCGCATCTGTGGATAGTTTAGCCATAGGGATGTTTGCACTAGTACTATTGTGTGTAGAAAGAGCATTACAAAATATTTTTAATATCAGAGTTTGGTTTAATCAAACAGCATGTTTGGTTTGTTTGGTTTAGCATGTTTGGTTTAATCAAACAGCAGAGAGGAACGTAGATTTCTACCTTGTTAAGGGGCTTTCCAGCCATAACTGCTTAATCTAAGATAGATGAAACACGTTACAAGAAATTTCTTTAGGTTTCTACGGAGGTCTGTAAAGACCTATACTAATTTAATATCAAGAAATGTTAAATTCATATGTTTGTAATTATCTTTACTCACGTTTTTAGCATTAAACAAATGTTTAATACCTGATACCCGTAATATAAAGACAAATTTACACAAATAAATAACACTTTTTAAAATCTGAAAAATAAAACTAGGACAGGGAAATTTCCTTCAAAATCTATGTAAATAACCTTACTTGGTAAATCAAAAGCGTAATTATAGATAAATACTAATACTTTCGTTCTTGTAGCAGTTATATCACACTGAAGTGCTATTTATGAAAGCAGACAGGAAGATCTTCAGCAATTATACTAGGCAATTAATATAAACATTAGTTAAAAAAAATCCTCGTCAAACATTTAACTTTTACATCTGGAGAGAAATTACGGGGGAAAATGGTCATTACTCTTAAATGTTAATGTATATTACCAACTGCCATATTTTTTTTCCCGACATGTGTTATATCCGTACACTTAACCCATGATAAGTCACCGCTCCAGTGTGTTAATCGTGCTATTTTTTCCCCGATGCAGATTATTATTATGAAAAGAGGGAGTTAATTGCTCTAATTTATAGGCAGACAATGAAGTGTTGAACGGTTCCACTGATAACAGTTCCATTTGGCAACCGCGCTTATTCAAAATGGCGCCTCTGGGAGAATAAAACATGAAATATGATGACGCAAAAACTAACCGATAGGCACCCTAATTGAGCAATTAAAAGCCTCATTTTTCTCCCAGATTAAATCAGGGTTACGTAAAGGCCTTCCTCGAAAAAAATATTTCCGAGTTATTTGGTGTGTATTGAGGATTTTTTCTCCCTCAAACTGCTGCATTCGCGGTGTTTGATTGAGGACGTGCTTTATCTTTCATCGGACGAGATGGGAAATCTAGCTGGTCTGGAAGATATTTAATTTCTATTAGATATCTTCCGATTAATAAGTGCTGTTAGGTTAGACTGAATAAATACTCATGTTTTTTTCTGATTTGAGCTAGTTTTTGAGGGGTATACTACCTTTCTACAGCTTCATTGATCAACAAAATTCGCTCCAAATGCTGCTGGTTAGTAGCCATAGCGGATTCATTAAACTCAGTATTAGCCTGAGGAGAAAGTTTTTCTAATCATTGTCGACGCAGATTTCAAGTTTTTTTTAATTGTGTTTCGGACTAGAGAGTAAAATTTTCCCCTCTGATTTCATATTCATTTTAGAAATTTCGTATACCAAAGGAAATTATGTGTGTGTTTAAAACACAGTATACCTCATTTTTCCCCCGAATTATTTAAGTTTATACATGTTTTCGCCTCCTTCAAAGAATCAAAAAGACACCTGAATAAAAAAAATTATTTCTCCATTCCTGAGTACAAATTTTAAAGAAATTCGTTAAATCCAATACGACAATTATCGGAAAAATTATTAAGCAATATCTTCCGATTATTGATTAATAAGTGCTGTTAGGTTAGACTGAATAAATACTCATTTTTTTCTGATTTGAGCTAGTTTTCGAGGGTATACTACCTTTTCCTTCCATGTTGAATAACACCAAAATAATTATTCAACATGGTCTCTACCCAAAAGCCTTAAGTAACTGTATAATAATTCAGTTTTTTACCAGCTTGGTAATAAACGAGGAAGTACTGATAAAATTTCTGAACAGAAATTGCTACGTAAATGGGAATTTTTTCAAGACCAAAAAATTGAAAATAAAACCCTGCACTTCGACTCTGCGCTTTGTCTATTAGTCCATAAACGCTTGAATTGTCCTAATAGTTTAAGGGGACAAAGGACCTTCAACTTTTAATTTTTTTTATTTTCAATTTAAATAATATTCTTTTTGACTAAACTAATACCCTTAGAATTCGATAAGGATTTTTTGGCAGAATAATGCCTGTTTTTGAAAAAAAAAATTAAAAAATTGCCCACATCTTTCAAAATGCTCCATGTGTGTCAATATCGTTTAGAAACCTTAATTTTTTTAATATAGGTTTATCATACATATATCAACATAATCTTGCATGATTTTTTTTTTATAAATCTAAAATTATTAAGACAGAATAATTATTTTGTCTTGAGTAATTTTTCTTTTAATTATGCCTGTTATTTTTTGTTTTTATTTTATTTTATGACCTATAAATTTGAAAATTATTCGATGTTTATAAGAATTATGCTAAGTTTTATGACACACACTTCCATTAACAATCCTGAGAAATTCGGATGAAATCGGAAGGAAATAAATGTGCGTGGAGCCTTTTGAAAAATTCTAAAAATTTTGAAGATTTGTTTGAAAAACAAGTCTTATTCTTCCACAAAATACTTATTTGGCAATTCTAAGTGACTTCCATATAGTAAAAAATATTAGTTTTACTCAGGTAGCCTATAGAGTAAAATATTGAAATTTTTTTAAATTAAGGTTTAAAGTGCCTTGTCCCTTTAAGACATGCAAAATTTACTAGATAGCATCTTGAGATTCAACAGTCCTTTTGCCAAAAGTGCATTAGACAAGCGCTTTTAGAGGAAATCATTTACGACGGAAACAAATTACGTAAATTTCTACTCTTTTTACACCAGTCTTAGGCTTCTACTTCGATAAGGCTCCATAGAATGATAAATGAATATTTCCGTTTCCTGTCCAAATCCTGAATTTCTCCATTTTTTCCGTAAATTATTTCTGTCATCAAATTTAAGAGAAGAAGAGTATTAGAATAGTGGTTTGAATAATAATCTGTTTCAGCAAACACATATTTTGCCAAACCATTTAGAATAGAAAAAGGGAAATTTCGTAGTGGCCATCTTTGCTCATACCTTGCTAATTTTTGGAAAAGTTTGCACATCTTTGCGGCCCTTCGCCTACACAATATTAATTTAGAAAATTTAAACGTTCCAGAACAGGGAGATATTAGGAACAAAATAATATATTTGCATGAACATTAATCTGGAATCTAATGCACTTTGACTGATGACTCCACCCGCTCAATTCATACCAAATTTCAACACTGAATAGGGAGATATTTAGAACAAAATAATATATTTGCATAAACATTAATCTGGTATCTATTGCACCTTGACTGATGACTCCACCCGCTCAATTCATACCCAATTTCTACACTGAATGGGGAGATATTTGGAACAAAATAATATATTTGCATGAACATTAATCTGGAATCTAGTGCACTTTGACTGATGACTCCACCCGCTCAATTCATACAAAATTTCTACACTGAACTTTCGATTATCTGGGTGTGGAATAGCCACTCTGCAAATTATATCGGTGAATCATAAAAGTAAAGATTCACCATGAAATACAAATTGTTTAACAAATTTCAACGATGCTGGAAACACAAAAGTATATTAAATTTTTTTAGAGGAAAAACTGTCCATATAAGTAAATTTTATTGTCATTATTTTCGTAAAACCCCTTTTAGTCAAAGTATTACTTTGTTTAATACCTCCGAATACTTCGCTTTAATATGGTCTAAAGGAAACCTTTTAGACATTCTGAATTTTCACCTACAACTTTGCATTAATTACCACTAGTAATCCTAATTTCAAGGCGCTTAGCTTATAAAAGGAAATATTAAATGCGCATCCATGCGATTCCTTCAGATTGGTGATACATGGTTTAAATGTATGATCTGTTTCCGTAACATGCTGTATTATGTGTAGAGGGAGAATTTCAAATGATAGGTTTGCCTGAAATCTAATCTCTGTAACTAATAAATTTTTTTACTAATATATTCCTCAATTCCTTTATCTTTCATCATCTATTTTTGGAACTGAGTCTTCAGGAATCTAAATAGACGTGATAGTAATATCAGTTTGATTTTTCAGGTGATTAAAGGAAATGGCAAAGAATACTGGACTTTTTCCTCTTGGTGGATGATTTAAAGGTAAATTCTTTGAGTCTTCATTAACAGAATTGCGAAAACAAGTCATAGTTACACCATTTACTTAAAAATGGAGTTTAAATCTATGCTCAACTCAAAAAACCTTCATACCGGAATTAAAAGACATCCCTAACTTCATGTAAATTAAAAAAAAAAAAATTATCTAAAATCTCCAAAGGTTTGAATTTTTAACATAGGATTGCATTCCTCCATGACAGACCTCCGAAAAGCAAAATTTCAGATGTCCTGCGTCGTGAGTTATAATTTTGGCACCGTGCCAAACCCAGTCTGTATCGCTTGTACCAAATTGTGTCAAAATTTTGACATACATATATGTATACATATACACTGAAGTGCCACTTAATTAGGGATACCTACCTAGTAACGAGTTGGGCCTCCTCTGGCCTTGATAACGGCTGCCACACGACGAGGCATAGATTCAACAAGTTTCTGGAAACGTTCCAAGGGAATGGCTTGCCAAATGTTGGCTAAAGCTGTCCATAATTCAGTAAGGTTCTTTGGCGCTGTGTGATGGCCTTTCACGCCTTGTTCCAAAACATCCCAAAGATGCTCAATAGGATTTAAGTCTGGGCTTCTAGGTGGCCAATTCATGACAGAGAAGTCAGAGGAATGCTCATCCAACCAGCCAGTAGCCAACCGGGACTTGTGAGAGGTACAGTTGTCTTGCTGGAAAACTCCATTACCGTGCGGATAACAGAACAGCGTAAACGGATGGAGGTGATCACCCAGCAACTCTACGTACCGAATTGCATTGAGGGAGGTTGGTACACGCACCAAAGATCCCAAACTGTGCCACGAAAAAACACCCCAGACCATGATTGAGCCACCATGCCCTTGTACAGTTCCAACCAGGCATGCAGGATCCATGGCTTCATGAGCCTGGCGCCATATTCTCAGCCTCCCGTCGGCGTTAAGTAGTCGGAATCGAGACTCATCACTCCATGTTACTCGTTTCCAGTCCTCTACACTCCAGTCTCTGTGCTCTCTTGCCCAGGCAAGACGTGCAGCCCGATGGCGAGTATAGAGCAATGGTACTCTCGTAGGTCGACGGCTTCTGAAACCCATACGGTGAAGCGAGCGTTGCACAGTCCGTTTACTGGCTGTATCACTGGCACCGTCATTAAACTGGGTGGTAATTTGAGCTAATGTTTGGCTTCGCTGGCTACGTACAATGCGCCTGAGCCGACTCTCACCACGCAATGTCAAGGCTAATTGTCCTTTGCAGTTTGCCCAATCGCTAGTTTTTTTTTTCCACCATCCATGTATTCTTGGTATACTCTTGACACTGTCGACCTTGAAAATCCTAGCTGTCTGACGATTTTGGAAATTGAATGGCCCATGCGTCGCGCACCTACGATTTGTCCGCGATCGAAGGCGTCTAAATCAGGCAGTTTACCCATACTGGCAATTCCAACAACTAATTCAGAACAACCACAGTACGCGCTATATATGCAGTTACCACAGCGCCCTCACTTGCGCATACATGATGTGCAGCGCTACGCAATTTGCATAGGCTTTGCTATCCCTAATTCAGTTGCACTTCAGTGTACATACGTACATATGTATAGATACATATATACATAACACATACATACATATATATATATATACAAAAGAGGTAAGCAACGATAAGTAATCCTACGCTGATAACTCGTGGTAGTTTCGTTTGTAGAGACTACCTGAAATATGTTTTTTTTTATTGTTTATTATGTTTTCAATTTATCAAATTATTGTTAAAACACTAACAATTTTCATTCTTCCTCCAAGACTATAAAATGTATCTTCCATTTTAATGGATTTCTTCCCCTTCAATATGAATTACACTGGACTGCCGTACAACGTGATTTCATACAATGCGTTAAAAAAGGGCGACGACTTTATTCGCATAATGTGATTTCCGTATAACGCGCTCTAGAATAAAATGCGGGAATTTCCCTTTTAAACAGTCTACATACATTTATTTTTACGCGCACGGGGTTTTCAAGGATTTTGACGAAGTACACTACTGGCCAAAAGTATTGCAAGTTTGAGAAATCTAACATTTTTTTCAACAATAAGCCCCCCAAAATATTTTTTCATTGCAATTGATATTTTTTAATGTCAATATGTTAAATTAGTTTAAAGACAATATATGACTAAGTTATTGCACAAAAATAGTTATTTAATTTTATAAAAAATACCATAGCAAAAATGTACAGGTTATCAGAAATCGGCACCCATTTTGGTTCCCCGAAATTTGGTTCCCCGGTGCGACGACCAATATTTTGTCGTTTCGGTGGCATTTTTAACAACAGCAAAATGCAATTCCAACAGCAATGCTACAACAGGATAAATGGCTCGTATTTACATCTAGTTTAATATAAGCTATATACAGTAATCATAATATACATTAAGTTGTTCCGTAGAACTCTCGTAACATCGATTAGGGAGTTCATAAATACAGTTCAATAGAGACCTCAAGCCTCCTAGATTCCCCGCGCTCTCTCAGTACGTCAATACCTCATCAAAGTCCAGTCAAAATGCTCTCCTCATCGTGCTGTCTCGTTCATTTTTTTTTCTCCTTGGAAAATTCTCGTACGTTCTACCGCACAACGTGTAGTATTCTTCCCGCCTACCGAGAGTCACCTCTTTCATCCTTTGTCGGCAGAGCCTTTTTCTGCGGTTGCGTATTCACAGTCTTTTGTCGGCCGCGTCAGCTAGGCTCTCCCATTCTTACCTCGTCTCCCTTCCAGCGCTAATGGTATTTTGCTTAACAATTCTAAATGATGTGCCACTTAGCAATGGTCATTTTAAAAAGTTCCATTGAGGTGTTACTGATCCTGTCGGTCATACTTAAGCTCGCCACATCTACACTGGATTTTCCAAAATTAGGATTGAATCTGTTTCACACTATGTGAGAGTCTCACATAGTATTTTTTGTGCTCTCTAACAGAGATAGAAATTTTTCACTTGGATACCTATTACATTCTTTAAAAGAAAAACAAATAATACTTTTAAATTTGAATTAAATTTGAATTAAAGAAATGTGGTATACTGTTCCCTTTGGTGGACCAAAATTCTAAAATGAATAAGATGGTCGAGTCAAAAACTTCTTTTATGGAATACAGTTAAAAATAAATCCTTTAAAATCCAACTCGAAAATCATTCCTCCACATGTAAACAATGATCCAGTATGTCTACTACCCAGCACCCTTACAGGCATACAACGATTTCAAAGAGTCGATATATGAGTCGATGTATTAGGAAAACAACACGTAATACTTGCGTCATTTCATCATAAATAGCTTCTTAATCTGTTCTCTTCCTGCTTCAACACCACAAATATCAGTATCTTCTACTTAGCGCGAAATCACTAAGCTAAACGCGTTGTTGGATAGTCTTCACTTTGCGCGCCAAATTTGGCAGCAAGTAGTTTTGCATAGCAGACTAAATGTCAAAGTTTGAGCTTCAAATCTCGGTGCTTCATCGGGTCAAATTATTGTTAAAATCGAACAACATATTTGCACAAAGTTTTTTTGGGAACACTTTAAAGGAGACCTTTTCCGTTTTTCGAAAGAGCAAGCTATCAGAGAATATTTAAAGGGACAAAAATATGTATCTAAAAAAATATTTGCAAACAGATAAAATATCCGATATGTAACTAAATCACTGTTATGAAATTTCATCAAGAAAATCTGCAGTTTTGTTTCCCGATATTATATTATTTTAGAATTTTAAAATAGATATTAACTAAAAAAAATAATGAATATGACTTAAAAAATACGTGGCAACAAACTTTCCAAATCGATTATTTATGTTATATAAAATATGATATATAAAATCGTATTATATAAAATTAATTTTTCTTACTATCGTGAATTTAAAAAAATCGATAAATAAATAGTGTCTCATATTTGAAATATGGTTATACCATTATTTTTTAACCTTTTTCTGATAGTGACACTACCAATTAAGCAATTTTTTTCTGCTGCTATAATTTTTCATGTAATTTGTGCATGCATGATTCTTTTTCAATATAATTGCAAACAACTGTACTATGTATGAATCAATTATTTTAAACTGTAAGTTATTTTCAATACAAATTGTTACAAATGTTAAATATAATTTCTAACTGAAATGACTTATACGAATTAGCTCACAAAATTAATAAATACTAGAGGCTTCGCCCCTAGTATTTATTAATATAACTTTTAACGCCTATGATTGGTTTATTTTCGTCTCAACGTCATCTTTCCCTTAACGCTACGCAACGGACTCCTATGTGAACAGGCCCTTACTCGTAGAAAAATATTTGTTGTTGCAATGTAATATTAACGTGAAAGACTACGTTTAAAACATCGATTTTCGACAATTGATGCGGTTTCGGAGGAGTTAAGGAGACAACCTTTTGACAGCGGCGGCAGCGAGAGTTACATTTTTTTAGAATAGAGAGATTTTTACATCTTTCCTCTGTTATGGCTAATAGCGAGATATATAGGGGTGATTCTCGGGCAATGTAACAGCTTCCATCTATTAACTGTTGTCATTCTTATGCGAAGGTCTTTTCATCACTGTTGAATTATCAGCTTTAAAATAAAATTAAAAACCGAAATTTTAAGATAGAGACTTGAAATGAGGTTTATATGAATAAGAAAGCTTTCAGCTTCCAGATGATGTAAATATTTTCTTTGTAAGATAAAAACTCGAGGAGCATCGATATTACATCCACATATGGGACGATATTTCTTGAAAAACTGTGTTTCACATTTTGATGAAAATATTAGCCTGTTTTAAAATATTTTGAAACAAATGAGGTCTAGTTTGAAAGAGAAATGTCTTTACTCTTAGATTGTAAAAAGATCAAAATTCTACGATCATTTTTTGGCGAGTTATCGTAATCTGAAGATGAAAAAGTCAATATTTTTCCACAAAACATAAGATAATAAAAAAAACTTAAAGCCCGACGAAGATGAGACATGCCTTACTATGGTCTCCCCATTTTTCAGCATCCATTGGCATCGCTCTCGACCCCATACCCCCAGCGGTTTCGGAGGAGATAGCGTGACAAGCTTTTTACAGCGACAGTGGGAATTACTTTTTTTTAGAATAGAGAGATTTACAATAAAATTAAGTATAAATAACTCATTTAATGCGAAATCTGAGCCTGGTACAAATAGCTAAAAATTGCTAATTTAAGGTTTAACTCTAATACCACATAATCTCATATTTACCTGTCTTTGTCATTTTTAATAGTTGTTACTACAACAGTATAAGTATTAGCATAAATAATTAATTGAGCTATCGAAAGTTTAAACAACTTCCAGCATTTAGTTGAATTAAATTAGTCGAGTAAAACATAACTCGTCTGAAATTCATAAAAATTAAAAACTCTTATCAAATAAGCAAATATTTATTTACACAATAAGCAAATATTTATTTTGTGCCCTAAAATATGGACAATGGCTGGTAAAGGTGGAATATTTAGTTTCCACTTTGGCGAGGTCCAGGGCTCAGTTCTGTCGTGTATGCATGTACAATTATGAGGCTTTTTTACTGAAGATTTTTCCAACTTTTAACCCTTTGCAATCCAACTTTGATTCTGATTTTACAATCATAAATCGTTGAGCCAAATACACACTGAATATGACTTGATATCAACAACAATTATCGTTTTCAGAGAAAAGAAAAATGTTGTAATAATCATCAACCGAGAAAATACGTCAAAACAAATCCATTAGGAGGTAGCATAAAGCTTTTTATCGCCAAGAAGGAAAACATAAAGATTGCTTGGTTTGCCCGAATAGGAATAACTGCGCTGGATGAGCTGAAACTACTTGCATAAACAAAACATCCTCCAAACAAAATCTCCCTTCGAGTTATGATTCGTGCGCATCACAAATCGAAAATTCGATAGACGATAAAAAAAAAATTCCCCAAATGATATGTCACGCAGAGTGGCAATATAACAGAGTCTGTAGTTGTCTGGCATAGGATGTGTTCATAAATGAGCAAGAATTTAGGTTAAAAACACAAAGTTTATTTAGAACCTTAATAAACTTTAAAATATTGGGAAGAGTTCCGTATCCTGTGCAGCTTGGCGCGATTTGGCGCGGTTTATGAGTTTTCTGCCAAACGCTGAAAACTGAGAATAATGCAACCCTACCTAAGCGACGCCATTTTTTCGGCGTCACTTAGGCTTAAGGTATTCGACTACCTTTTGTCTTATTTTTCGAAGTGGTATAACACCAAAACACGAAAATTATGAAAAAATAGATCATGACTAATCCCTCCATACGTGGTCTCAATGTCCATTCAAAAATAAAACTATAGAATTCATAACGTTTGAAATTACCTCGTCATTAAAATTAAATTGATTGGCTTTTAGATATATCACGTGAAAAACATCGTAACAGAAACGAATGACAATACACCATATTGAAATATTTATCACCCAAAAAAATCGCCAAATTTTCCGGCACAGGATATGGGACTTCTCCCAAAATATTAAAAGCAATAAAAAAAACTAACTTTCAACAAACTCGCTCGACAAGCGTTGAACCTATGAACTTAGAACATTGGTATAAACAAAATAATCTCACACAGATACTTCTAACAAACGATTCTCACTAGCTCGTGAGATTCATTCCGACTGTGCGTGTGCTGCCAGCGCACCTTTGCTCTACCTCAAAAAGTATTTATACAAGAAAGAAAGATCAAATGAACATGCATTTGCATAAAATGCACTGGAGAGGAAAAACAATAAATCATGGGTAAAATCAAATGAAAAACCTCATTACTCAGATATAACGTCAAAAGTTGCCGTAACGTCATTAGCTGTTAGTTAACGAGTGCTATGTTGGTCAAAAATGAAACATGAATGTCGGAAAGTAATATTGGTAAACAAAGTCTTAAAAACTTAGGAAGCCGTTTTAGGGTTTATTTTCCTAACATAATATTCTATGAAACATTTTAAACTGCGAAAATTTATGATCAAAATGTTCAATAAAAATTTTTACTTGTACTTTATTCTATATCGAAACACACCTGCCTAGCTGTGCAATAGCGTAGATTTGGGATCAGGGACATCCCTTTTAGCCCGTTAAGCTATATGAACTCAACCGTGGAGTCTGATAATCTACTAACATACATACTCTGCGGCTGTCGTCAATTGAGGACCGATCAAGAATCCTTATGTCAGATATTCATGATTTATCTCTTCTGTGTAGTATGTTACATACGAATAAGTACTTCTGTAGTTAAGTGGTTTCCTAAGTTGGATTTTTTTTAAGTTTAAATTGGGAACACACAGATGAAAAAAATTTAAGTTACCAGACTAGCAAAAATGGATATGTTAAAGAATTAATTTGGACTAGACTACAGAAAATTATTTTAAAAATTGAATTAGTATTATTATATTAGTAACTAGCTGAATACCCGTGCTTCGCTACGGAGTGCATTCAAATTGAATGCAACAGTCAATGTATGCAATTAATGTCATAAACCAAACAAAATATATTATACAAAAAATCATAACGGATATTTTTATATACAAAATAATGTAGAAGAAAATATTCAAATTATAATTAATATCAAATTATAATCAAATTATAATTAATATGCATTTTAAATCTAATAGAACATACAGAAGAATATAGCACAGTTAATATAGTACAGTTTGAGGAACATTTATTTTACTGTATTTTAGAATTTTTTTGGATAATGTCCAATCGTCTGCCGCATTAGAAAGAAAAGAATATATATTTTTTGTCAATTTATTCCGTTGTTATGCACGTGACGCAAAATTAGTTTAAAGTAGCACAAAAAGAAAAGAAACCCCGCTATCAGCATTTAATAAATTAAATTCTAAAAACTAATCTTTAAAAATTCACCAAAAATCAGAAATTGGAGGTAAAGATTCGAAAAAGATTTCATTTTAAAGGAATTTTTATGATCTTTCTCGTGATATAAATTTTATAACCTTCAAATTCTTATTTTAAATGCAAACTTAAAAGAATGTTACAAAAACAGCTTAAAATTTAATTTTAAAAAATGTAAGAAGAATTTTTCAAAAGGCTTTCTTAGTACACCCCTACACTATAAGAAGAATCGCCATGTAAAATTTCGACCCTTTAGGTCCAGCAGTTTGGTCTGCGCGTTATCTGTCAGTCAGTCAGCCAGTGAGTCAGTCAAACAGTCAGTCAGTTTCAGAACTGTTATATCTATATGGATTAAGGAAAAGAAATTCGCAACGAGGTAAGATAGCACAATATATCAAAAGCGTTGAAAACACTGAAAACAGTATTCTGAAATTATTGTTATGTTTTAATTCCAGCTAGTGGTCCCATTCCACAAAACCGAGCAAATTTTACATCATTTTCGGAATAATAGAAGACTCGTATCTTACGAACCGCAGTGCTTATTGAACTTTGACATTTCAGTCTTTGCATCCTAAATTAGGATGCAAAGACAGCGTGTGTCAGTTTGTGACAGAGTGTGTTGTCAGATTTGGTTTGTGTAAGCTACTGGAGTTAAAACTTCGCCTTGGTGCCAACCTTTTTTCGCAATCGAAATGTAAAGTTCTGCAGAACTCACATTAGGAGGAAAGAGGGCTTGGATCGTGTAAACTCACAAATCAGGATTCGATGCGCAGTGAATGTGTGCAGTTTACGTTTTGTTATAAATATCAAGATAGGAATTACTTCCGATTCTTCTTTACCTGTGGCAAAACGAAATCTTAAATGTACTTAACGTGTTGAAGCCTTAATTGGTTCAATGTCTCACGAATGTTCGAGGTGGGGAGGAAGCATAGGCGTAGCGTGCTTTTAACTTTTTTTTTTTTTTTTGGGGGGGGGGGGGGGCAGCGACTTAATTCAGTTGGACCCTCTTCAGCGCATTGACCGCCGGACGGTCCTTAAAATATGAAATAATATGATTTTTTTCAATTGAATAACAATAGAATTGATATTTGAGTAGTATTCAAAAATTATACAATGAGAAAAATAAATATGATATAAATAGAATGAGAAAAAAATATATCATCGAATTTTTCTTATAGATCATATGATTGCTAAAAACTGCGTTAAGGCTAAATACATATTCGGAATCTTCAGTTTCACAGTTTGAAAGAGCGGGAAAAAACCAACTTTCTTAAAAGTTTTCTACAATTTTTCAATTTTAACTGAATTTGCATTAACGTTTTAATTCATTTTATGTTAAGTACCTGAACCATACATTTACCTGATAGATGATACCTGAACCATACATTTACATTAAGGCTGCTATGTACTAACCCTATTGGATTCGCTCACCTCAATGTTAACCTATGGAGAAAATTTGTCTACGGATTGCCGACTTGGATTCAAAGATTTTTTTTAAAAAATCTGTACTCCGTCATAGAGAAAGAAATTTTCATTTGTGTACATTTTTCGTTTTAAAAAAAAATGCAATTAATATTTTAAAATTTAAATTATTCGGCGAAAAATCTGGTATAGTGTGTTTTAAACGTTCATAAATTCCTTCGGTGGACGAAATTTATAAAATGAATCCTGTAGCGCTTTGCAGAAAAGTTCAGGCTATCTGACAATACCAATTATATTTGATTATCAGCATTTATGTACCTGTAAATAGTTGAAAAAAATATATTTTAAATAAAAAATTTGGGGACAGCGCTTAACCTCTCTATAGAGAGAGAGCCATTACAATCCCTCAAAATATCAATCCTAAGTGGGGTGGAATTCTCGAACTGTCAACTGGACTTCTCCCACCACAAGCGTCTGCAAGAAGAGGAAAAGGGAAATACGATTTTTTTCTTAGAACATAGCAGCCTTAAGAAGTTCTCTCAAAATAGATTTCGCAGTAAAAAAAAAAAAAAATTGGAATTAATTCCAGTATTATCAAAAAAATCACAGCAGTTGATCTCTGAAATAAGATTTCGTTGAAACCTGTTCATTTGTACATAATGGTTATAGGGGAATTACTTGAGCACTTTATAAAGTTGAAATTATAATTCACTCGATATACTGCAGCTTTAATTCTCGCGAAGCCGATAACATTTCGGCAGTTTACTTTAATAAAAAGGGAAATGAGTAGCATTAATATTACGGCCATCGCCCCCAACGTATGTTGCGTGCAACAGGTAATATCATTCTTAAAGAGGTCTTTTTAATAAATGAATTAACACTTCGGCAGGTGTCAGCAGTAAGATTGTAATTTCATTAACAGCCTTTCGCACTGGAACTTTGTTTTAAAAATATCAATCTAACGCAGTATCGCAACCCCTGATTTAATTTTGAAAGTTATTAAAATGCAGACAGCTTAAGTCTTTCATTAATCTGCATTAAAAGCTGTAACAATATATGTGAGATAGATTAAAGGAATGAATGAAACCTAAAAACGGAAGTGAACAAAATATGCAATAAAAACTATAAAATACTCCATTAGGGATTTTGAATACTCCCCGAGGCGTTGTTGATTAAATTCCTTATATTTTCTTTATCTCTCAAACGTCACCAAGGTATTACTAAATTACTTGTTTTATTGGGAATTTTGGCGAACCTGGAAAAAAGCAGAAAAGCAGATTTGACAAAGGGATAATAATAGTATTACTGCAGGAACTAAAAAAATACTCGTTTCGAGATTTTAAATATGTACAAAAGTGTTATTGGTTAAATCCACTATTTTTCCCACCCCTGTCAAAAGTCGCCAAGGTTTTACTATATTACTTTTGGAGATTTTGGAGAACTTGAAAAAGGCAGAAGCGGAAATCTGTCAAGGAGGTATCAACAGTATTTTACGCTAATAATATTTTGAGAGCATTTTTTTTTATCACTAAGAATTTTTTTTCTCAGATATTTTTGATTCAAAAATTTTTTTAAGTCTACTGATAATACTTCACTGCTATTTGTTTCAAATAATTCTTCAAAACTTTCTCGTGGTAGGCCTCGGCTCTCAACAGACCTTGAAGAGAATGGTCAAATCAGACGAATCTTTAAGTTTGCTGTCTGTTGACCATGAATTATTTCTTTTTTGTTAAAAATTAACATGACTATTAACCTTTATCAAAAGCATTTCAAAGAAGTATTAATATTAATGACGGCTGCCATTTATTTAAGACTTCGTGTATTTTTCAATATGCTCAATTTTGGCATAAACTTGTCGTGGCAACGGTTATATTAAACTGCAACTGAAACTTCCTGGTGCATTTCTGTAGAAATGCCATGTCACCCCAATAAAGGGGCACAAACTTTTTTTTCTTACCTAAACATAATTTTGAATGATGGTTTTCATTAAATGTTTCTTTATATAAATATCACTAGCTGAAAACCCGCACTTCGCTACGGAGTACATTCAAATTAAATACAACTGTCAATGTATGCAATTAATGCCAAAAAAAAATAAATACACTGAAGAGCCACTGAATTAGGGATACTTACCTAGTAACGAGTTGGGCCTCCTCTGGCCTTGATAACGGTTGCCACACGACGAGGCATAGATTCAACAAGTTTCTGGAAACGTTCCACGGAAATGGCTTGCCAAATATTGGCTAAAGCTGTCCATAATTCAGTAAGATTCTTTGGTGCTGTGTGATGGCCTTTCACGCCTTGTTCCAAAACATCCCAAAGATGCTCAATAGGATTTAAGTCTGGGCTTCTAGGTGGCCCATTCATGACCGAGAAGTCAGAGGAATGCTCATCCAGCCAGCCAGTAGCCAACCGGGACTTGTGAGAGGTACAATTGTCTGGCTGGAAAACTCCATTACCGTGCGGATAACAGAACAGCATAAACGGATGGAGGTGATCACCCAGCAACTCTACGTACCGAATTGCATTGAGGGAGGTTGGTACACGCACCAAAGATCCCAAACTGTGCCACGAAAAAACACCCCCAGACCATGATTGAGCCACCATGCCCTTGTACAGTTCCAGCCAGGCATGCAGTATCCATGGCTTCATGAGCCTCACGCCATATTCTCAGCCTCCCGGCGGCGTTAAGTAGTCGGAATCGAGACTCATCACTCCATGCTACTCGTTTCCAGTCCTCTACACTCCAGTCTCTGTGCTCTCTTGCCCAGGCAAGACGTGCAGCCCGATGGCGAGTATAGAGCAATGGTACTCTCGTAGGTCGACGGCTCCCGAAACCCATACGGTGAATCGAGCGTTCACAGTCCGTTTACTGACTGTACGACTGGCACCGTCATTAAACTGGGTGGTAATTTGAGCTAATGTTTGGATTCGCTGGCTACGTACAATGCGCCTGAGCCGACTCTCACCACGCAATGTCAAGGCTAATTGTCCTTTGCAGTTTGCCAGATCGCTATTTTTTTTTCCACCATCCATGTATTCTTGGTATACTCTTGACACTGTCGACCTTGAAAATCCTAGCTGTCTGACGATTTTGGAAATTGAATGGCCCATGCGTCGCACACCTACGATTTGTCCGCGATCGAAGGCGTCTAAATCAGGCAGTTTACCCATACTGACAATTCCAACAACTAATTCAGAACAACCACAGTACGCGCTATATATGAAGTTACCACAGCGCCCTCACTTGCGCATACATGATGCGCAGCGCTACACAATTTGTATAGGCTTTGTTATACCTAATTCAGTGGCACTTCAGTATATATATATATATATATATATATATATATATATATATAATAAATACGACGGTCAATGTATACAATTTTATGTAAAAAAAACGAAAAAATATATTTATGAAAAAAATCGTAAGGAATATTTTTATAGACAAAAAAGTAGAAGAAAATATTCAAGTTAAATGTAATAGGACATATTAAAGAATATAGTACAGTTAATATAGTACAGTTTGAGGAACATAATATCTTTTATTGTATTTTAATATTTTTTTACATAATGTCCAATCTTCTGCCGCATTACCAAGAAAAAAAATTTTTTTTGTCTATTTAGTTGTTATACACGTAACGATAAATTTATTTAAAGTACCAGAAAAAGAAATCACGTGATCAGCATTTAATAAATTAAATTCTAAAAATTAATCTTTAAAAATTCACCAAAAATCAGAAAAGGGAGGTAAAGATTCGAAAAAGATTTCATTTTAAAGGAATTTTTATGATCTTTCTCGTGATATAAATTTTATAACCTTCAAATTATTATTTTAAATGCAAACTTAAAAAAAGTTACTAAAACTGCTTAAAAATTTAATTTTAAAAATTCTAAGAAGAATTTTTCAAAAATCTTTCTTAGTGCACCCCTACACTCCCGAAAAATCTAAGAAGAATCGTCATGCAAAATTTCAGCCCTTTAGGTCCAGTGGATTGGTTTGTGCGTTGTGCGTTGTATGTTAGTCAGTCAGTCAGTCAGTCAGTCAGTTACGGAACTGTTTTGTATATATATACATTAACAAACCTCTAAAAAGAACAAAAGAGAAAAAATTGGATTGTAATTAAGGCTTCGGATTGAAAATTAAGGCAGATGAATGAAAGTTAATAAATATATGTTACCGAGAAAAACTCCATAAATTATTTAAATGCTCGAACAGACGAGGATGGGCTGTAGGATTTCATGGCATATTCGCTTTACATACTGACTTAGGGTTATACAGTTTATTCCAAGCTTAAAGTAACATAATACTCGCGGGTAGAAGCGCAATTACAAGTGAAGCAATCGTAGGGTAGGAAAATATTTTAATACTTTTTTTTTCGTCTAACTGAGTCACAAATCGGTCTCATACTTTTTTTTCCTCTGTGCAATATGTTGTGGGGTTATGTGTTGTGTCTCTCGTTTATAAATAATCTCTCCGTGTGCTCCGATGAACGACAGGTGGGTTCTCATCAAAACCCACTTTCCAAAACAGAGAGATTACTCGACCGCTAACCCTCTTGCCACTCTATGAATGAGTAATAATTTTTTCGAGGCAAGGAAGCCATTCATGATCACGTGACGCGGAAAGCCCTACACGGCTGCCGTCACGGTCGCAGTTTGGCTTCCTCTCAAAAATCTGCGAGGCACAAAAATGTTAATGGCTGCCGCTCCCCCTTTTGTTTTACATGCCTTTTTTTATCTGACGGCGCCCGCAGAGGTACACATTCACTCTCTCTCTCTCTCTTTCTCTCTCTCTCCCTCCGGCCTTTAAAAGCCTTTGCCGGGGGATTTTAGGATGTCCGGGGCGCATACTGTGGAACGTCTTTTTCTCCTCTCTCCCTCCCCCCTCCTTTCGTAACCCTTCCGCGCGAAAATACTCGGGAACGAAGCTGAAGAGGTGTTTTCGGCCGTGGATGTTGGGATATTTTCGATAAGGTAGAAAAACAAAACTTAAGATTCTAGGTAAACTACAATTAAGTAGTTTACCTAGAACCTTTTTCAGAATAATCAAACGAGAACGTTTTTCCGGTTGAACGATATCACCTTCACTTTCAGAACCTTTTT
Source organism: Dolomedes plantarius (assembly GCA_907164885.2). Taxonomy (NCBI): domain Eukaryota; kingdom Metazoa; phylum Arthropoda; class Arachnida; order Araneae; family Dolomedidae; genus Dolomedes; species Dolomedes plantarius. Next base: position 66,502,722 of record OU015490.1, read on the forward strand.
CTTCATTTAGATTTTTTGCACCTTCTATCCTCTTTAAAAAATCTGTAATTTTTGTTTATTTGCTGGTTCTTAGAAGGTCATTGTAGATTCACGGTATGGAGATAGACAACTTTGCAGCCCCCTTTTGAATTTTCGGCTTCTTTCAGCGGAAGGGGTTATCAATCCTACCTTGCCAATAGGTAGGTAGCCCTCCTACAGCAAGGCATCTTACAACACGGTTTCGCTCTAACACGATAGCATAAATTGCGGGAACTCTCGTATAACACTGCATTCTGTAGCACGGTTTCGCTCTAACACTATAAAAAAATTGCGAAATCCTTTCTATTACACTGTACTTCTACAGCACTAGATAACATGATTCTTGTTTAACACATTTAAAAACTAAATAACCTTAAAATAATGACAGGAAGGAATAATGAACTATAGTGGCTTTACATGAAAATGTATAAACAAATTATAATTTATTCATTTATAACTCTATAAAATTACAAGAAGGCCTAAGCTTAGCTGAAAACCTTGAATCATTTTTCCTAAATGCAGACCCTTCCGCTGAAAGAAGCCGAAAATTCAAAAGGGAGCTGCAAAGTTGTCTATTTCAATACCGTGAATCTACACTGACCTTCTACGAACCAGCAAATAAACAAAAATTACAGATTTTTTAAAGAGGATAGAAGGTGCAAAAGATCTAAATGAAGAAGGTGGTTCTGAAAGTGAAGGTGATATCGTTCAACTGAAAAAACGTTCTCGTTTGATTATACTGAGCAGTGATGAGGTAGAAATTTATTAAATTAAGGTCGCATTAAATGAAAATAATAATTTTTTGCTTCTTTTCCTTTTGTGTTTTGCATACATTTATATTTTTAATAAAAAATTTTAATAAAAATTTAGTTACTTATATGGAATTTAAGTTTGTTTTTAATAAGTTTTCGGAACGTAACCCCCCTTTTATGTACTGGCTCTGGGTCTCATAACACGGTTTCACAGAACACGGCATTTTCTAGGAACCTATATACCGTGTTATAGGAGGGTTATCTGTATAGGCAAACCAGGGGCAATCAAAGTATCATACACTCTAACGTACTATTGATAATTCTAAAAAAACAACTTTTAAAGCTGTTTTTTTTCCTGTTTTGGTGATATTCACACGCAGAGTGAATATTTCCCTTTACTATCTCTATTGGCTTCACTCACCTCAATGTTACGCTATGGCGAAAATTTGCGACTTGGATTGAAAGATTTTTTTAATTGTACTCCGTAATAGAAAAAGAAATTTTACAACTTCGGACATTTTTTGTTTTTAAAAAAGAATGCAAATAATTTTTAAAAATTCAAATTATTCGGGCGGAAATCTGGTATAGTGTGTTTTAAACGCTCACAAATTCCTTTGGTGGACAAAATTTATAAAATAATTACAAGATAAAAAGAGCTTTTAATATACCATATTTTAAAATTTTCTGTTGAATCATATAAACTTGACAATTCTATGTATTAATAAATATTTTTTTTTTAATTTTTTGATGAATTATTCCCTCAAATTGAAAGAAAATGATCAAATGCGTAATAAAGAGGTATCAAATGTGCAATCAATCCTTTAACTCGAGAATTGGAAGTTAACTTGCATTTAACTTTTCATTCCCGTCCCGGTCGATAGATGGCTGCAGCAGTCTACAAAACAAAATTAACGGAAAATGAATTCAATCCTGCCTAAAGGTGGCTAAAAGTATTAAAATAATGCATTGTCATCGTGTTCTGGGCTATTCTAAAAGTTTCAAATGTCTAGCTAGTCGGGAAGTTAGTTAAAAATCGATTGCAAGATTTGTACCAGACTAACACACAAACAAGAAGGCGAGTTAATAAAAACATGGCAATAATGAAACCTTCCCAGAAAAGTGGGGCTATCTGAAAATATCATTTTTATTGGATTATTAGTATTTATGTAGCTGTAAATAGTAGACACATTTTCTCCGTAGATTGACATTGAGGTGAGCGAATGCAGAAGGTTTAGTACACAGCAGCCTTAATTGTTCTATATCAGTGATGTATTGCAGGGGGGGGGGGGCAACAGCAGCTCAGAGGACACATGTAGCTCTTAATATCTTTTTCGTGTCTCTTCACTCATTGATCAATTATAGAAATAATATATATATAAGAATGCCTTACAAACTACTAGCGGCATGTCTAATTTAGGTACAACTTATGGCTTTGAATCCTTGTGCTGTATTTTTAGGCTGGTAACAAATAAACAATGTTCATTGTTTGCAAATCAACATTTAACTGCATGGCTACGAGCTGCGACAACTCTCCATACGCCAGATTTGAATCATTTGACAGAACAATTAAAAGAAAAATAATTAAAGACATTGAAACTACTAAATTTAGAAATATTAATTATTCTAACAATTTAAAAATGGTATATTCAATAAACATTTGAAAAATAACGCTTAAAATATCTTTAATATCGAAGATAATTTTTTTTGTGTGTCTCTTCTAAGTATATAGACATTTCTAAATGGCTCAACAATGGTTATGTCGGCCAACCCCTGATATACTGCAATAAATATTGAGCGATTTCCTGTAAATTAAGTTTATGCACGAGGCTGCATAAACACATTAATTTGTCTCTGCGCATGCTCAGGAACATGTTTAAGTAATCTGGCGTTAGATACTTACTAAACACGAGGCCGCATAAACATGTTAATTTGCTCATTCCGGGGAATCTTTCTAGCTCTCTCTCTCTCTGCCATTTTTATTATTAACTAGCTGAAAACCCACACTTTGCTACGGAGTACATTCAAATTAAATACAATGCTCAATGTATGTAATTAATGTCAAAAATATTTATATATATTTATAATAAATACGGCGATCAATGTATACAATTAATGTAATATATATATATATATATATATATATATATATATATATATATATATATATATATATATATATATATATATACATACATATATATATATATATATATATATATATATATATATATACATACATATATATATATATATACATACATATATATATATACATATATATTTATAAAAAAAATGGTGAGGGATATTTTTAAAGACAAAATAATGTAGAAGAAAATAATCAAATTAAATCTAATAGGACATACTAAATAATATAGTACAGTTCGAGGAACATATCTTTTACTGTATTTTAATATTATTTTGGATAATTTCCAATTGTCTAACGCATTAGCAAGAAAAAAAATTTTTTTTGTCTATTCCGTTGTTATCACGTGACGATAAATTTATTTAAAGTACCAGAAAAGAAATCACGTGATCAGCATTTAATAAATTAAATTCTAAAATTTAATCTTTAAAAATTCACCAAAAATCAGAAAATGAAGGTAAAGATTCGAAAAAGAGTTCATTTTAAAGGGATTTTTATGATCTTTCTCGTAATATAAATTTTATAACCCTCAAAATTATTATTTTAAATTCAAACTTAAAAAAAGTTACTAAAACAGCTTAAAAATTTAATTTTAAAAAAATCTAAGAATTTTTCAAAAATCTTTCTTAGTGCACCCCTACACCATAAGAAGAATCCATTAAAAATTTCAGCCCTTTTGTTGCAGCGGTTTGGTCTGTGCGTTGTATGTCAGTTAGTGAGTCAGTCAGTTACGGAACTGTTATATATATATAGAGAGAGAGAATGTTTGTGAGATATAGAATTGAACCTGACGGAAATTGTTTATTTCGTGCTGTTGAGTCACGCTATTGCTTATAGTAATATAATAGTAGTTTCTTAAAGTGTGTTTCTCTTATCTTAATATCATGATTTTCCACCTTTTGCAATGATGTGTTGGGTATAATGTGTGTGTTAGTCCATTTATTTAATATCCAGCCGTTCTGTTTTCAGGGGTACCAACTAGTCACTAAATTAAGGTACGTTGTTCTAATATACGTAAACAGATAGATAGAATACACAAATGCATACATTTCAATTAATATATATGGAGTTGTAGGGTGACCTGATAAGAATTAGTATGAACACATGCATAGTTAATATATACTAGGCATCATAAGCAAAATCAGATGCGCAGAGTAACTTTATCAAAATGTACAGTAGACGTGGAACAGAAAATACAAACGAACGAAGCTAGTTACAAAGCTGATGGAATACTTCATAACAAACGATGATAATTTATGTATATGCAGGGTTTTTTTCCTGCATACATAAATATAAATATTTTTTTAATGCAATGGACATCACCTCATGCATACCTGAAAGTCTGTCATAGGCTCTTTCAGCCATATCTTTTAGGGCTCCTGTGTAGTAACAATATTGGATTCGTTTATCTCAATGTTAACATATTGAGAATTTTTTTCTATGATTTGTTGACTGGGATTGAAAGATTATTTTAATTGTACTGCGTAATAGAGAGATCAAGTTTTTAACTCGAATATTTTATTCATTTTAGAAATTTCGTCCACCGAAGGAAATTATGTGCGTTTAAAACACAGCATATCTCATTTTTTTCGTCGATAAATAAAAATTTTAAAATATTGTTAACAAAAGAATATTATTTAACAATATTATTCTTATGTTATTAGAAAAATTTCTTTCTCTTATATGGAGTAGAATTTTTAAAAAAAATCTTTAAAAGTCGGCAATCAAAGGAAACCATTTCTCCGTTGGTTAATATTGAGCTCAGAAAATCCAATTCAAGACAATCATACAAGTTAAGTAACGTATTTATGTGATTTGCAAGACCAAACTAAATAACATTTAAGCCTCACGCAAATAGAGATTAAATAATTACAAGATAAAAAGAACTTTTTATATACCATGTTTTTAAATTTTCTGTTGAATCATATAAACTTGACAATTCTATGTCTTAATAAATACTTTTTAAAAAAATTTTCATGAATTATCGCATCAACTTGAAAGAAAAATGTCTATAACTTGCGTTTAACTTTTCGTTCCCGTCCAGGTCGACAGATGGCTGCACCAGTCTACAAAACAAAATTAACTGAAAATGAATTCAATTTTGCTTAAAGATGGCTAAAAGTATTAAAATATTGTATTGTCATCGTGTTCTGAGCTATTCTAAAAGTTTGAAATGTCTAGCTAGTCGGGAAGTTAGTTAAAAATCAATTGCAAGATTTGTACTGGACAAACACACACAAACAAACAAGAAAGCGAGTTAATAAAAACATGGTAAAAATATAATATTGCGAAATTGACAAAAATTTATAGTAAAACCTTTACAGTAGATAAACTAATAAATGAAAATAGATGTATAAATGTTTCCTTTGTAAAAACTGTCTCTACGTGTAATACATCCTTGATGTGGAATTTGCAAAACGGGCAGATCACTTCATTTTTTAATATTTAAAGAAAATTGACGTTTCAATTGAGCCCCCCATAGATGGAGCAAATAGAATGTCTGATTTTGCATTTTCAGCACAGTTTTTACGCTAATATAATTCTATATTTCAATCTAGAATTCTTGTCCTCAAATTTTGGCAGCTGCCTTAGTTACTTCTTTCTTTGCATATTTACCTAAAATAGGTCCATGTCGGTAAAGGGAGCAACAGATATATACGACTTCATTCTTCAGAAACAAAAAAAAAAGTTTTCTTTTATGATTGCGGAAATGCACCATAATTATTAATTAAGAATTATTCAACTCAATGATTTAAGTTTTTTGAAATAAGCAAAAATCCTGAAATCCTCTAGAATATGAAAGATCTTAATTCAGACATTTAGTTCAGAATTTGGTTGTCTGGAGGTCATTATAGAGAAAGATACGCACAGTTAAGCCATAATTTAAAGAATGTGTTACCCTTTAAATGAGTGGGAAAAAATAATTAAATATCGGGATCAGGGTTACCATATTTTCATGTATTTTTACCATGTTTTTATTAACTTGCTTTCTTGTTTGTTTGTGTGTGTGTTTGTCCCTTACAAATCTTTAAGGTAATTTGCAATTTTTTAAGATTTTTAACTAACTTCCCGACTATCTAGATATTTGAAACTTTTACAATAGCTCAGAACACGATGACAAGAGTATTTTTTTAATACTTTTAGCCATCTTTAAGCATAACTAAATTAATTTTCAGATAATTTTGTTTTGTAGATTGGCGCAGCCATCTGTCGACCGGGACGGGAACGAAAAGTTAAACGCAAGTTAACTTCCAATTAACTTCATTTTCTTTCACGTTGATGGGATAATTCATCAAAAAATTTTAAAAAAGTATTTATTAATACATAGAAGTGTCAACAGATGATATGATTCAACAGAAAATTTAAAAACATGGTATATAAAAAGTTCTTTTGATCTTGTAATTATTATGGTTTTAGTTCTTATTAGAAATCCTCTGGGGATTTCTTAGAGGTCTGCAGTCATTTTTTTCAAATGCTCGGTGCAAATATTCCATCGATTAACAATTCCTAAAATAAAAACTTTGTTATGTTTGCTAGTTTAGTTTGAAAGTTTGCTATGTTTAGTTAAAAACCGACCCTAGAATCTATAAAAAATTAAGAGGAACTTCAACCATTTTAATCCTACATATTTGGTGTATTATAATCCCTAGATTTTCGCAAAATGTCGGATAGAACTAAATGTCATCTCCATCATGTACCTGCGGAAAGAGAAATCTTTTTTTACAACAAATTTACTTTATTTTCGGGGGGGAGAGCAGCGGAAGATATCTGTAATGCGATTCGAGACCATTGAAAAGATGGAAAATGTTCAAGTTGCAAATCGACCAAAAATAACTTCAAAACACTTTTTACTTCATTTCAGATTTCTGAAGACAACGAGGAATGTCATTCATCCCTATTATACGAGTAATTAGTGCCATGAATGGATTAAAATATTTAATTAAACATCTTCGAAACAACACTTAGGGCGATACTGAAGTCATCTTGAATTCTTAAAATAACAGATAACTCAACGGGTCTGGTACTTCATAGAAGACTTCGTGGGAGATTAAACAGATTTGCATGTTGATTTACCTAGGTAATTATTACCTAGAGCCAAAGACAACTGAATTTTTTTTATCATAAAATTTAAAATGACAGAACGTTGAACGAATCTCTTGCTGAATAGGAAATACTATGTCATACAAAGAATTTTCGCTTCGTCAACCGATGGTATTGGTATTTTATGTTCGTTTATTAAAAAACTGGTTGACATTGTTACCTAGGTAGTTATTACCTAGAGACAAAGACGACTGAATTTTTAACGTAGGATTAGGTTCCTCAATAACAGTCCTGCGGAAAGGAAAATTTCAAACGCTAAAACTGCCCGTCCACCCGTCCTCGCGAGTTATAATTTTGGCAGCGTGCCAAAATACTGACAAGTTAAACAGAAAAGTACCAAGATGCTTCAAATTTTTGACATACATATATGTATATATATAAAATTTCGTACATATATATAGATACATATATACAGGGTGTCCATAATTAAAGTCTCACTTTCAAAAGGCTGCAAAAAAAGAACAACTGGTCAGAGTGACTTCAAATTTGAATTGAATATACTGGAAGAAGGGGGAAACGATTTGGCATAATAAAAAAAGTTCCAAAATGTATCAATAGATGGCGCTGTAACATTTTGGAACTCTTTTTTTATTATGCCAAATCATTTCCCCCTCCTTCCAGTATATTCAATTCAAATTTGAAGTCATTCTGACCAGTGGTTCTTTTTTTTTGCAGCCTTTTGAAAGTGGGACTTTAATGGACACCCTGTACATACAAAAGAGGTAAGCAACAATAAGTAATCCTACGTTAATAACCCGCGGTAGTTTCGTTAGAAGAGACTACCTGATTTTTTTTCCTATAAGAGTTAAAATGACCGAATCTTGAACGAATCTCTTGCTGAGTAGGAAATACTATGTCATACAAAGAATTTTCGTTTCGTCAGCCAAAGAATTTCGTTTCGTATTCTATGTTCGTATAAAAAAACTGGTTGAAATAGTTTTTAAATTATGTTTGACAGATTTTTTTATATCCACCACGAACGACTGTTAGGGAAATTTACAAACAATAGATCCATTTAACAATATAAAATTCCTGGTTTCATACTTTTTCTTAGTCTCCAAACGAAGTTCTTGAGATTAGTTATTTCTTCGTGTTTCTATATTGCAACATTTAATTACTACGCAAACAGTCTTGAAGTCTATCCATCTCCACATAGCAGAGAGATCTCCGAAAAAAAAAACATATGTTCCGTTTGTATAAGAAAGAATTTTTTAAAGGGAGGGAAAAAAGAAAAATTTACCGCACCTGACGCGCATAAAATCAACATCAAGTGCCTATTGTTCTCGCTTTAAGAGGGAATAAATCCAATTAGCCCAAAATGAAAGTCGAGAATGAATTTCAGCGTCCCGCCAAGTAGGCACACGCCAATAGCCCAAAAGGAAAAAAAAGTTTCTTTTTTTTTTAAAGTTTCTTTTTTTAAGCCCAAAAGGAAAAAAAATGTTACGTAATGACGATTTATTTACATTTACGTCATACGAATCGGCACTTCAGATGCGTCTTGGCAGGTGCTGCAGTCGCAGTTAAACGGTAGGTGAGAAAGAGATAATTGTCTGGAGTTATTTAGATCGCCGGGATACAAACAACAACACAAACAAGTCCCACAGACCCTCTATATATAACGCGTTCTTTAATCCCCACTCCTGTTGCGAAGGTATTGGGTTTCGGTAGGCCTTCAGATGAACCCAAGAATCCCTGTAATTGCTGCTTCCTCTTCCCGGTTTGAAATATACTAGAGCTCACTGCGACCGACAGAAGGAAGGACGGCTAAATAACAGAAATTGCTTACATGCCGAGATGCTAAAGTGACAGATATACGTGGTTAGTTTCGTCATTTTTTCGACTGGGAAATTCCACGAGAGTAAGCAAGACTCGAAGAAAAAGCACTGCAAAAAAAAAAAAAAAAGAGCTGTGAAAAGAGACACTGTATACAATTATAACTTAAACTAGCTAATTTAAAAATGTCTCGGTCAATGTTAGTTGTTTTATATTTAGATTCCTAATCCTCTCTTGAGTCGCTTCGTTCGGAATCCTTAAAACTTTCAACTATCTGTAGGGAACACAAAAAGAATAAGCGTAATCCAAATGGAAAAGGAAAAAAAACTTCTGGAGAAAGACACTCTTAAATTGATACCTTATCGAACAGAATATACTGTCTTCGTATGCATATGTGGTTTTACATCAGAGTGGAATCTTAGATAAAAATTACATTGGAAGCAATCTACTAGTTTCATAAATTGAATTTACATAGAACAGAATCAACTTACTTTATGAAATTAAATAAATTTATCAATAGAACTTATAGAAACATTCTGTATCAGCTATTAACTCTAGAACAACCGACTATCAAGATAAGCAAATGCACGGGGTGAACGTGCCCCCCTCCCCCCAACTTAACTTGAAGTAAATTAAAACGTTACTAGAAGTTCAGTTAAAACCGGAAAATTGTAGAAAACTTTTACGAAAGTTGGTTTTTCCTGCTTTTTCAAACTGTGAAACTGAAGATTCCGATTATGCCTTTAGCCTTAACATAGTTTTCAATGATATGATCCATAACAAAAATTCGATGCTATACTTTTTCTAAATTTATTTATATTAAATTTAGTTTTCTCATTGTATAACTTTTGAATACTACTCAAACATCAATTTTATTGTAATTCAATTTTTAAAAAATCATAATATTTCAAATTTTAAGGACCACCAGGCAGTCATTGCGCGGTGGAGGGCCCTAACTGACACAATTCATGCCCCCCCCCCCAAAAAAAAAAAAAGTTAGAAGCACGCTACGCCTATGGCTGTAGATGGATATACTGAATTAACAAAATAACATTATTCTCTACTGTAAAATAAAACATAAATGCCTTGTAGAATAGGAGCTCGAAAAACTAGTAAAAGCAGAAGTAAATGTATTCTTAATAACACAGGAAAATAAAATTCTATGATCAGCAGAAAAAAAAGAAAAATGCTTTACTATATAAAATACAAAGCGTCAGGAATACATTTCTGCCATATAATAATCCACTTCTGTTATAATACTTTCAGTCATATTATATATATATATATATATATATATATATATATTGATTGGATATAGATTAATGGTATTAACAGCAACTTCTGCACGATCTGCCTGTCACCCCAATTTCAAAAACTCTCAGTAGATTCAGTTGTATACATAACCATTTGCAGGAGGACGATCATTTTTAGGACTAACTGAAGGTAAAGTATTTACTACTTTTGTCTTTTATGAAGCTTTTCCTAAATATGCGCTGAGAATAACTGCTCCAGCGTGTATTAGAGCAGTCTTGCAGCAAGCTTTCCGTGTTATGCAATAATCAGCAGCTGAAAAATCTAGAGGCGCAGGATTTTCAGGCACGGTGGTTCCGTATTATTTCGGAAACAAAATTTGATTACAAAGACGAAGTACACTATTATTCATATTACAAAGAGTCCAGCATATACGATAGCTGCCAACGCTTATTTGTTGGAATGCATCCTCTCCTGAGTAATAATATACAATGTGCATTCCTTTATACATTAGTCATATCCTACGTGTGTAATCAGATAAACAAGTACGTAATAGCAGAACGATTAAATAGCGACCGAATATCTTCTCTTTAACTCTCTCACTGTTCCTTAAAGCAATTATGCAAGTTATAAGGTTTTGCCCGCGGGTTAAATCATTAATACGATCGCAAAAGGGGATTTGGCAGGGATTTTCAGATCGCGCCTGCCTCAAGGAAGCACAGGTAAGCAATTTTAGGATACAGCCAAGGGGAAAGTGATGTGCTTCCAGAGTACATGGGAAAGGAACTGGGGGAAACTTAGGCAGTTTTATAAGGTTTGTATTGTACCTAATCTGTTTGAAATTTCTACTTTTTTTGCGTATGAGATTTGCATAGAGCTATAATACTGAACTTAAGGAAGCAACAAGAAATACTAAACGTAATAATCCAAAATATTCCCGTTAATGAAAAACTAAAAAGAAAGAAAGAAAACCTTTAAAAACGGAGATAAACGTACTATTTTTTTATGAAAGCGATTAATTAACAAGGACAGTTATTGTAGAAGTGAAAATGGTATAATTCCCCACGGTGTGTGGCCAATAACGAATGTATTATAAAGGATGCAGAGGCAGGGGTAAATACAGGATTGTAAACCAATAAAAAAATAGAAGAATAGCTGTCGGTGTGGCCAGTGATAGAGATCTGAAGTCTACATTTTACAAGATGGATGGTCGTTATTTTATGGCCCACAGTAAAAACGTCAGATGAGAAGGGTCAAAGTTGTTTTGCAAAATAAAATTATGTTGGGGGAGGTACTTCATAGACTATGGACAGAGGCGACAGAGGCGGTGTAATAAAGATATTTGACAATATAGTTTGCCTCTGCTTCTGGGTTATCGATGTTAAAATTGTTCATATGAAACGGATTGTTATATTAATCGCTATGACAAGAAAATTGAAATTTGTGTTATCAAATAAATGTATGTTTAAGGTCAATGCTTTGTCTTCTTTGCTTGTTCCAACCCATGCATGCATCCATTGTTTCAAGGTAAATAATACCCTACAGTTATCGAACTGTATTTTATTCTTTAAATCAAAATTCATATACAAATAAAATGTTTAAAAATGAATTTAGCAGAATATTTTACACATTCATTGGGAACTTTTTTTAGCAAAACTAATTTTTAGCAAAATTGTCTGTTTATATATATTTTATACAAACTTAAGCCAAAAAAGGGTGTAAATAACTATTAAAAGGTGTAGCAAAAGAGCCAATAAAGAACTAAAATGATAACAATTTTCACAGATAATTGCCTATAGCTGTACGAATCTTTAGAGAAAAATAACAGAAAATAAAACTGGTAATAATTACAAGATAAAAAGAACTTTCTATATACCATGTTTTTAAAATTTCTGTTGAGTCATATAAACTTGAAAATTCTATGTATTAATAAATACTTAAAAAAATTTTCTTGATGAATTATCCCATCAACTTGAAAGAAAATGAACTTATTTGGAAGTTCACTTGTATAGATGGCTGCACCATTCTACAAAACTAAATTAACTGAAAATGAATTCAATATTGCTTCAAGATGGCTAAAAGTATTAAAATAATGCACTGTCATCGTGTTCTGAGCTATTCTAAAAATTTCAAATGTTTAGCTAGTCGGAAAGTTAGTTAAAAATCGATTACAAGATTTGTACGGGACAAACACACACACGCACAAACAAACAAACAAGAAAGCGAAATGATAAAAACATGGTAATGAAGTTAATTGGAAGTTAACTTGTTTTTAACTTTTCGTTTCCGTCCCGGTCGATAGATGGCTGCACCAGTCTACAAAACAAAATTAACTGAAAAAGATTTCAAATCTGCTTAAAGATGGCTAAAAGTATTAAAATAATGCATTGTCATCGTGTTTTGAGCATTTCTAAAAGTTTCAAATGTCTAGCTAGTCGGGAAGTTAGTTAAAAATCGATTGCAAGATTTGTACCGGACAAACACACACACACACACAAACAAACAAGAAAGCGAGTTAATAAAAACACGGTAAAAATTACATACTATTATGTCAATCTTATCATAAAATTTTTAATTACAGTAAAATTTTAAAAAAGATTGAAATTTTTTTAAAAAAATTATTTTTTTCCTATGAAGGACTAAGAATTTTGACTTTAAAGTTGGCCATTTTAAAAATATATTATATAACTTAGTTTTAAAACTAAAAAAAGTATGTATATTGATTAACATACGAACGCAAATTTGCGCGCAATGACATAACATCGGAAAAACAATGGCTTAAATTTTAAAAAAATTAAAAATTTATCTTCAAGTTAGAAAAAAATTGTTAGCCGTATTTATAAAGAAAAAGTGTGTTTAATTCCCTAAATTTTCATATTCCTGAATAAATGATTTTCATAACTACTGAGGATTGAAAATAGGGATATCTTTGTCGAGTATCTTAGCTTTTAAAAAGTACCTGACCCCTTTAACAAAGTTGCCAAACTTTAAAATACGGTTATTACAACTAAATGTCAACAGCAGTGCGATAATCATATCGATTCTTAACAATTTTTGTATGCATAATTGAATGCAAAGACACCTATCATGAAAAAAAGTCATTACATTATCTACGAAAACAAAAAGTTTTAATTATCTCTTCTGTACCCCCCTTAAGCTTCTGGGTAGTATCCAAACTGGATTCTCTCTGTTCAATGTTAACATATGAAAACAAATTTTCCACTGATTGCCGACATGGATTTAAAGATATTTTTTAAACTGTACGCAGTAACAGAGAAAAAGACATTTTAACTTTTCCAATATACAAAAGATAAGCCTATAATATTTTTAAATTTTCATTCTTCGGGTGAAAGAATGTTATATAACGTGTTTTAAACGCACACTAATTGGTACCCGTCAAAATATGACGGCTAGATAGTAAGTAAATACACTAATACACAAATTATACTCAACACATCATTGCCAAATGTTAAAAATCATAATAATGCGCAGAAACAAATTAATGTGTTTAAGCGGCCTCGTGCGTAGTGAGTATCTAAAGCCAGATTTTAAAATGTCACTGAGCATGCGCAGAAAGCAATGTTTTTTAATTGTAAATTATCGCTAATTGATAGCGCGAAATAAACAGTTTCCATCAGGTTTAGCCTTTTATTTCACAAACATAATTATCATAAAAATAAAAAAGGCAGAGAGAGATCTAGAGAGACTGCTCGGAGTAAACGTGTTTATCATTAAAACATGTCACTGAGCATGCGCAAAATCAGTGGGTTTCTAAAACCAGATTTAAACATGCCACTGAGCATGCGCAGAAACCAATCTTTAATTGTAAATTGTCGCTAATTAATAGAAATTGCGGTTACAAAAACCAAATTTGGCAAATCTTCAGACTACAATCATTCGTTTAAGACCAAAATGAAGTAAATTGATGCAGTAGTTTTCTCTCACGGACTGCCCAAAAAGGTGACTTAGCAACTTAAATATATAGATAATTTTCTTTGCTAGATGAAATTTCTGAAATGAATTAAACAGCAAAGTAAAAAAATGTTTCCGCCACTACGGAGTACAATTTCTTTAAAAGAAAAAAAATATCTATAAATCTTGGTCAAAGACCATAGGAAAACTTTTCTCCATCGAGCTCCATCGAATCCAATATGGCTGCCTCCCAGCAACCTTAAGTACCTATTTTAACCTTTATTTCTTCATCGCTTGTATCATTCTCCGATTTCTGGTTCAAATGGGACCGCTATTACTTATCAAACGCATTTTCCCCATGACTTAGACGCTACCACCACCCAAGTGCTGTTAATTGCCTTGAGAGAAAAATCTGCTCAAAATCCTTCCCCTCTTCTCCCCTTCCCCTCATCGCCAGAGTAAAAACTCCGAAATGCGGATGAGAAGAAAAAAAAACTACTTTGGAGTTGACGGCGGATACATCATGTTTTTTCTTCAATCTGTCCCCATCCGTGATTGTTCTCTTGGGCTCGTATCATTCTACGTGTCGGAATATAGTTGATCCCCTCAACATCTCGGTGGATGCATCACTTGAAACCTTGACAGAGTCAAAGTTCACTTGCTGTGCATTGTTGGTGTCTATTTTGGGGAACATTTAGGGTTTAGTTTCCGGGCATTAAGGGATTCGAAATAAGACGAACCCCAATGCTCTTTTTTTATGCTTGAGGTATGCAGTAGGAGCGACGATAAAATTTAGGGTCGGTTTCGTTGGGCTTGCTTTAATTTCGGCGATTCAGGAAGATATCTTGCCGAACTGATTGATCATTTGCAAAAGAGAGTAAACCCTCAGAATTCCTATCTCTAACCGCAGAATCGTCTGGTGGATACTTCTGGGTACATTCATTTTACACGGCTGTGACATTCGAGAATCGAACACGATCTAAGGGAGATTACTAATGGAGTAATGGATCTTGAAAACTTGTACCAACACTGGCAAAATTTTTAAAGCTTTAGGGTAGTGGCCATGTTGTATTGCCATATCTCAATGTTAACCTATAGAGAAAATGTTTCCACGGACTGTAGACTTGGATTTGAAGTTGTTGTTTTTTCTAACTGTACTCTATAATACAGAAAGAATTTTTTTACTCGGGTATCTTTTTCACTCTTCAAAAGAAACGAAAATAATATATTTAGATTTGAACTAAACGAAAACTAAAAACTAAACTAATCGCACAACAGTCTGAATGTGGACCAAGGCCGGTGATACACATCTCCGCTTTCTTGACCGTGAGCTTGGGGTGCCATACAGCATGTCTCGGTCAGGTGGTCAACCTGACAAGGGACCCCCAGAGTTAGATCCCAAGCACGCTTGGTCCTCATTTTATCGACCCACTCAAGGGATGAAAGGCTGAGTCGACCTTGCCCAGTCGCAAGATTGAACCATGGACCTGTAGTGTGGCAGATTGGAACATTTAACCACTACGCCACCGGGCGTCTTAGATTTGAACTATTCGGGGATAAAATACGACACAATGTGTTTTAAACGGAAAGAATTTCCTTTGGGGGACAAAATTTCTAAAATGAATAAGATACCTGAGTAAAATATATCTTTCACTAATACGGAGTACAATTTCAAAGAGAAAAAAATCTTTCAATCCAATTCGACAATCATGGGTAAAATTTTCTCCTTTTGGTTAACACTGAGCTGAACGAATCTAACAGGGCGACTACCCAACAACCTTAAGGATGCTAAGAAGATAAAAATTTGCCAATTTAAAGTACATTTACATCCACTGACAGAGCAAAAATTCCTGGGCTCACACAATGGACGATATGAAACACTTCGTTAGATTAAAATTTTCATTATTTGAAATATCGAGGCAAATCTTAAAGACGATGTATAAAAATTAATGTTTTTTTAATACGAAACTTTAAGTGTAAAATTAAAATATTTTACCTTAATGTGAATATTCCTAACTGTTCATTTAAAATTAGTTTTCTACGTAAGTTGATTGGTTGGTTTAGAGCGCTACGGTCTTCCCCGGGTTATTTCAAAAATTTCCCAGGTTATTTCAAAAATTATTAACCTCCAATTAATTGATGGATTACTGCAAAATAATCTCGGCATAGTTAAGAATAACAAATTAATGCAAATGCGGACTGACAGCTTTAGTCTTGGAGAATGCGAAAATTGCACCGGAAGGATATTATCGTGACGCATACTTGTTTATAACCATTAACAACGCTCATTAACAGGTATCACAAACACACGCCATAAAGATATCATTTTCGCACGGTGAATTTTCACAAAAGTAAATACCCATAACCACATAAATCTAGCCCGCTTTGGTTTTATAAGACGTATAAAACCTCAAGAGTTCTTCCACGTAATGGAACGCGCGTGTGTGTGTGTGTAAGAGGGGGGGGGGGCACTTTGGAAAGAACGACTGTGTCTACTCTTAGGAAAGGTATCCTGGCGGAAATTTTATTCCGACGTATCAGGTAAGGCAAATAAGTTGTCTTGTAGCTTTTTTTTCTAATCCTGCTTTTTTATGGAATAATTTATTTTCTCGTCAAACCTAATCTTCAGTTGGTGATAGGACTATACTATGGACGAGAAAAAAAAACTGGGGCTAATTTAAATCGGAATCATAAAAGTAAAACTGGAATTATTTTCTTTTAACACAAAGAAACTAAAGAATAAACGTAGGAAATTTTCTCAAAGAGTTTAAAGTACGTAAATACGCAAGAAAAAGGGAAATTATTTAGATTTAGTGATATGCGTACTATACAGAAAAACAGAAGACATTTATGGATACATCTGGTTAACATTTTAAGCCATTCATTTTTATAGCTATGATAAACAAGGGCAACCGTTTAAATTTAGAGTAATATTATATGTCCTGATATAAAACCGAAA
>OU015490.1:66524630-66574630 GCA_907164885.2 Dolomedes plantarius
ATAGTAGTTACCGGATTCGACAGTTGAAACTAACTGTAGAAGTGAAAATGGTATAATTCCCCACGGTGAATTTGCCAATAAAGAATGTATTATAAAGGATGCAGAGGCAGGGGTAAATACAGGATTGTAAACCAATAAAAAATAGAAGAATAGCTGTCGGTGTGGCCAGTGATAGCGATCTGAAGTCTAAATTTTACAAGATGGATGATCATTATTTTATGGCCAACAGTAAAAACGTCAGATGAGAAGGGTCAAAGATGTTTTGCAAAATAAAATTATGTTGGGGGAGGTACTTCATCATAGACTATGGACAGAGGCGACAGAGGCGGTGTAATAAGGAACCAATTGGGGTAGGAACCACTGAGAGAAAAACAGCCCACTGCCCAATGAAAGTGAGGGGCGTGCCAGAATGGCCCCCCTGTAAACGGACAACAGCTCCGCTAAGGACGGAAGGATTTGAAAAAGAAGGAGACGGATTTTAGATTGGGTTCCTGAGAGTTAGATGTGAGACACTCTCGTCTGCTCCATAGCCTTGGAGTAGTGCGAATATCCCGCCAAGGTGTTCCTACACTGGAGATGATACTGGGTCCCGGTCGCCGATGCTACGATCATCGCTGCATACATCCGTTATAACAAGTGCCTCCCCGATAGACTCTAAAAATCATATTTGACTCTATAGTTTGCCTCTGCTTCTGGGTTCCTTATGTCAAAATTGTTAATATGAAACGGATTGTTATATTAATAGCTCTGACAAGTTAATTGAAATTTGGGTTATCAAATAAATGTATGTTTAAGGTCAATGCGTTGTATTCCTTGCTTGTTCCAACCCATGCATGCATCCATTGTTTCTAGGTAATTAACACCTATACTAACAAAGGACATAAGCCGGAAGGATACTCTGATTTAAATACAACACTCTCCAAGACGACATGCTGTTGTAGCCTTTAAGCAGGTTACCGGGTATAACTGTTGGGCTATCCGCATCGAAATTTTTCCTAGCCCACACTGTATTTTGTGCAAGTCTAGCAGTGTGATGGACGCTGTGCACGTCAAGGAATACCCAGTCAAGGGCTATCTGTTATAGATACTGAAAAGCTAGGATCAACTCTGTGACATTCTGATTGGTTGGCTCTTAATTTTTAAACATTGTTAGTTTTAGATGTAATGTTTTTAATTTTATGTATTTTATTCGCCTATGCTGTTTGTGATGTATGTTGTTACGCTCTTGCTAATGATTTAATTTCAAGTGTCAATGCTAGAACTTTTATAAAAAAACTTTGAGATTTTTTAAACATATTTGGCTACAGACGACAGCTAAACGATATTTTTTTAACATATTTGGCTACAGACGGCAGCTAAACGATATTACAGTCTTCAAATACATACGTATATACAAAGAGAGAGTATAAAGAACGTATAACTTACACACACAGTTTAACTCTCGTGTTGCAAACGATGACCGAAGACAATATGAATGGACAACTTGAGCGATATCTCGCAAAACCCTGAAATAGTTTTTTTGTCATTTCATATCCAAAATAATTAAATCGTTTTATAAGAGTAATACAAGATTTTAAAAAGCCGTCATTGATTTTTAGGATATTTTCTATTTTATTACGACAGGAATGTTATAAAACATACCCTAACTTGGCGAAGAATTCAAAATGGAGACAGCAGTATCAAACACTAAATTCTATGGTAAAGACATTAATGTTTGCAGACAAAAAAAACCATCGGGATGAAACGAAATCTCATTCTTAATGACAAATAACTTTTATTTTATTCTGTAGCTGATCATGTGGCAAGTTTTAACAAAAATATTTCAGGTAGTCACTTCTAACGAAACTACCGTGGGTTATTAACGTAGGATTACTTATCGTTGCTTAACTCTTTTTTTTTTGACGCATTTTGGTACTTTTCTGTTTAACTGTTTACTACTACTAGTTTTGGCGTGCTGCCAAAATTATAACTCGCAAAGCCGGACAAATT
Source organism: Dolomedes plantarius (assembly GCA_907164885.2). NCBI lineage: Eukaryota > Metazoa > Arthropoda > Arachnida > Araneae > Dolomedidae > Dolomedes > Dolomedes plantarius. Next base: position 66,526,620 of record OU015490.1, read on the forward strand.
TTTTCTCTCCGAAGGACTGTTATTGAGGAACGTAATCCTACGTTAAAAAAGTACAGTTTTATTTCCTGGGTTTATAGATACTATAGATCATTGAGCATGAAGTAAAACAAACCGTACTTTTCTAGGATACGTATACTGGCAAATACATATCCATGCTGTGTTGCATCTGTGTTCTTTATCATACATTTCTACTTTAGTCTATTTTTCCCGAGTTAAATTGGTTTATGATTTCCCATCTTTAACTAAAAATTCCTTACAAGAAGATATCTGTACGGCTGAAATTTTGCATGGCGATTCTTCTTATAGTGTAGGGATGAACTAAGAAAGATTTTTGAAAAATTCTGCTTAGATTTTTTAAAATTAAATTTTTAAGCTGTTTTAGTAACTTTTTTTAAGTTTGCATTTAAAATAATAATTTGAGGGTTATAAAATTTATATCACGAGAAAGATCATAAAAATTCCTTTAAAATGAAATTTTTTTCGAATCTTTACCTCCATGTTCTGATTTTTGGTGAATTTTTAAATATTAATTTTTAGAATTTAATTTATTAAATTCTGGTCACGTGATTTCTTTTTCTGGTACTTTAAATTAATTTATCGTCACGTGCATGATAACGAAATAGAGAAAAAAAAATTTCTTGCAAATGCGGCAGAGGATTGGACATTATCCAAAAAAATATTAAAATACAGTAAAAGATATATTCCTCAAACTGTACTCTATTAACTGTACTATATTCTTTAGTATGTTCTATTAGATTTAATTTGAATATTTTCTTCTACATTATTTTGTCTATAAAAATATCCGTTACGATTTTTTTATAAATATATTTTTTTGTTTTTTTTACACCAATTGCATACATTGATCGTTGTATTTATTATAAATATATTTATACATATTTTTGGCATTAATTACATACATTGACCGTTGTATTTAATTTGAATATACTCCGTAGCGAAGTACGGGTTTTTATCTAGTATATATATACATATATATATATATATATATATATATATATTCATTCTTGGGCCCGTATTCCTGGGATATGTGCTATCCCACCCCGTAAGGGAAATGCTAAAAGAAAGATTTTCTGATTTGAAACAAATTGATTTTCCAACTATTGGCTTGGATGATGGAGCCAAAGTTAGTGGATTTGTCTGATATTTCAAATATGCAGTACCAAAAGGGACTCGCAGAAATACATATTGATGAGTCAGTTAATATTTTATTTAATATAAAAGGAGTGATGGCAGGGCCTTGTGAGAAAACCGAAGTCAAATATCCAAATTCAACCAAATGTGCAAGAAAACTACTGTCACCGTTTCCATCTTCATATTTAGCTGAATGTAGATTTAGTGCGATTAATGATTTGCTGCTAAAAAGAAAGAAATCGGCAGGATATAACACAACGGGGAGACTTGAGATTGAATCTAACTCAATTGGAACCTAACATAAAATCTCTTTGCAGCAAACATCAAACGCAAGGATCTCATTAATTTAAATAATAAATAATTACTAATAATTAAGATAATATGGAAAAATCTTTCATAAAAATTATTTCGTACTTGAATTTCAGTTCTCCATTATATGTTTTGAAAATGTACTTACTGTGTTTCCTCAACAATTCCCTGGTGATTTCTTTCCAAAACCAATCATTTAAGTTTCTTCAGTTAACCATTCAATTTTTGAGTATTAAAATTATACATATGTTACATGGGGGGGGGGGGGGGGGTATAAGAATTTTAGAAAAGCTTAGGTGAACATGGCGCAAAAAAGGTTTGGAAACACTTCTAAATTATGCTCAGAACAATCAAGAATCTGAGATACATAGGAAATTTTACTCGTTCGATGATCTAAAATTGCCAGAATTAGGTTTTAAAAAATGTTAAAACCCACAGACGAAAACAATTAGAAGTCGATTTCGGTGAAAAAAAATGGTCTTCTTATTGACATTGCATTTTACAAAAAAATTTTTAGCACTGAGATTCCAGACGAGATTATGCGCTTGAAATTTCATACTCAAATGGAGAAAGTTCCATGGTTTTAGTAAAATGCCAAATTTATAGTTATCGTCTGCGTATTTATTAGAGTACGTTCATTTATTTTATACACAAAGAAAAAAAAATAATGTTACATTTGATCTATAAACGTTTAGATAATATCTAGATTCAGCATGGACATGGACAAAAAGTTTTCGTGAGGTTCCAAATAGAGCTAAGAAAGCCCTTTACCCTCTGTGTGGATATTGAAAGCACTGAAGCTTTTCCCGCATGGTCCAAGAAGAAATGGATCAATCTAGATTCAGCTTTTCTTTCCTTATTTCTTATTATAATCCATCTTTGATAGTTGTTCTACCAAACGATGTTTTTCAAACGCGATGAAAGCATGACGTTAAAAGAAAGTTTGAAGCATCCTTAGAGCCTGTTCACAAAGGATTACGGTATTTGAAGCGTTAAAGTATTGAAATATAATTAACCAATGACAAACTTCCAAACGATTAGCGACGAAATTTTTAACGTCTATGATTGGTTTATTTCCGTCTCAGAGCCATCTTTCCTTTTACGCTTCCGCTACCGGACTCCTATGTGAATAGGCCCATAGAAGACAATCAATTGCATTAAATTAGTCTTTTAAACGTTACTTTTGCAGGTAATGGCAAAAAAAAGAATATTTCAAAATAAGAATTTTTTTCTTGAAATTTCTCAGGTAAATAAACTTTGTTTAAACTCAAACACCATGGCATGACTTCTCCCCTTGCTAGTTTAAAATGAAATTTATAACAGTAAGGGCCTGTTCACTTAGGAGTCCGTTGCGTTGCGTTAAGAAAAGATGACGTTGAGACGAAAATAAACCAATCATAGGCCTCCAAACGATTAGCAATGAAATTTTTAACGCCTATGATTGGTTTATTTTCGCCTCAACGTCATCTTTGCCTTAACGCTACGCAACGGACTCCTATGTGAACAGGCCCTAAGAAAAGAAAAAAACTGTATTTAATAATGCAATTTCATACGACGTCATTGGCTCAAGAAGGGGAAAACCGAAGGGCAGAAAATGCATGTCGCGGGTTTTATACTCTTCTATATGAGTTTTAGTAATCTATTAATAAACAAAAGAAGAAAACCTTTTGCCATTCTTTTTTGCATAAGCTGAGTTGTGGCATGCTGCTTGCAACTGTCTAATTGGCATAAGAAAAGAGGTATTTAAAACATCTTCAAAATGATATCTTTAGTTTTCTACAAAAAATTTTAAAAATATGTTAAAACTGTAAACTGATAGGAAAATGATAAAAGATTTAAATTAATGGCAGAATGACGTTTTCAACACTTCCTAAAGTATCACTAAATAAAGGATGGACACACTGCGATATTTTCGAGTCACGTGACGTCACTTACCGCATAGTGGTGCTTGGATGTGGGAAATTTTTAGGTTACGTAGTACGTCGCTCATGTTCAATTCCCACCGAAATTAATTCCTCCTACTACAACAGCTTCAGATTTTAGAAAAGTGTATATATTTTAAGATAGACATATACGGGTGGACAATAGCTTAAACTATAAAGTGAAGGCTTTCACTTCATGGATTAAACATTTATTTGTAAAAAAATACCATTCAAACGCAACAAAGAAACTATCAATAGTATAAATAGCATAAACTGGCGTATGTGAAATTTTGTTTTATTAAGATACTTTTTTTACCCAGTTCATCTGATACACCCATGAAAATGATAGTTAATATGCTTTATATCGAAGAAACCTAAATTAGAATTACAAAGGGAAAGGCATAAATGCAGGAACAGAGAACAGACTAAAATTAATCGAACAGAAGTTTAAAATACTTAAGCAACAAACATACATATAATACTGAAACTCTAAATTTTTTATACTTCAACTAGAGGGCAAGGGTCGCCCATGGCAAATCACTCCTCTTTGTATCTATTCACTAAACCTTTGTAACTTTCAACCATTAGACAGAATTGTATTTCCACCTTTTTCAAGTTCGCCAAAAGGTCTAATAAAATAGGTAATGTAGTAATGCCTTGGCAACATTTAGGACAGAAAAAAAAATAAGTAATGTTGCAATGCTTTGGCGATGTTTAACTGGGGTGGAAAAAATAATGAGCATGATCAATTACTCCTTGATACATATTTAAAATCTCGAACTTAGTTATTTTACAGTATTTTCCATTTATATAACTGTATTTGCAAAATTACGTGGGATCATCACGTCGTGATTTTGAGTTTTTTTCTCCATCTTTGCTTCATATAACTTTTGAATTTTCCAAAATTGGTGATGAAAATAGTGATAATTATCCGTATTTGGCGAGAAAACTTTCGTATTTTAATTCAGTAAATTGTTTCCGACTAACATTTCGGTGTAAAAGCGTTGAGGTTACTAGATTCGCCCAACTCATTGTGAACCTATGAAGAAAATTTTGCCACTGATTGTCAACAATTCCTTCTCTATTGCAAAATTGCAATAGAGAAAGAATTTTGCGTACTTAGGTGTCTTTTCATTCTGTAAAAGAAATACAAATATTCCTTTAATTAGAATTATTCGAGTAAATTATGGATACACTGTGCTTTAAACGCAGATAATATCCTTCATAGACGAAATTTCTAAAATAAAAGATAGCAGAGTAAATTATAAGATAGCTAAGTTTTTATTTTAATTAGAAGGTAGTGAAACAGTGTGACGTTTTGGTAGAGAAATACATTCCAACTGTAACAGATAAACATGTTTATAACTAAGATATTTTTTTTCACTTGGAGAATGGAAAAGCGCTCAATCAAAGTAGTCAAAATTACCAAGTAAGTCTTGTTAGCCTAACCGTTACTTTATGAGAAAACTTATTATCTAAAATTCTCCCGGAATTGTATAAAAACTTTTATGGTAAACCAAATTCTTAAAAGACAGTGAAATTTTTATTTTATTGCTCCCCAACTACAACTTAAGCTTTCGTTCTGAATACTTCACATGCATTCAAGTCGGAATTCTTAAGGCTGCTATGTACTAACCCTATTGGATTCGCTCACCTCAATGTTAACCTATGGAGAAAATGTGTCAACTATTGACAGCTACATCAATACTCATAATCAATAAAAATTGTATTTTCTGATAGCCGGAACTTTTGTACACCTTACAACACGATGCATTTTTTAAATTTCGTCCTCCAAAGGAATTTATAAGCGTTTACAACATTCTTTACATGAATTTTTCCCAGAATAATTTAAATTTTAAAATATTATTTACATTTAAAAAAAACGAATAATTCAACAAGGTGTAAAATTTCTTTATTACGGAATTCATTAAAGAAAAATCTTTTAATCCAAGTCGACAATTATTGCAAACAGTTTCAGCCTAACTTAACATTGAACTAAACGAATCCAATGTTTCAAAGGCATGGAATATATAAAATGAAAAATAATTTTAAAAGTCCCCACTTAAATATAATTTTCCAAACACTACAAATATCCATGACTGTACAAATTTTATGCAAGAGAAATGATCACTGCAGAGAAAATAGCAAGGTAGTTCAAAAAACGTAAAGAAAATAATTACAAGATAAAATGAACTTTTTATATGCCATGTTTTTGAATTTTCTGTTGAATCATATAAACTTGACAATTCTATGTATTAATAAATACTTATTAAAAAAATTTCATGAATTATCCCATCAACTTGAAAGAAAATGAAGTTAATTGGAAGTTAACTCGCGTTTGACTTTTCGTTCCCACCCCGTTCGATAGATGGCTGCACCAGTATACAAAACAAAATTAACTGAAAATGAATTAAAATCTGCTTAAAGATGGCAAAATGTATTTAAAAAATGCATTGTAAACGTGTTCTGAGCTATTCTGAAAGTTTCAAATGTCTAGCTAGTCGGGAAGTTAGTTAAAAATCGATTGCCAGATTTGTACTGGAGAAACACACAAACACACACACAAACAAGAAAGCAAGTTAAGGAAAACATGGTAAAAATGTTAATCATTATTCACTCTCAGTATGTGTATTTTGGAAATACGTTGCACCCCATTATACTGGTTCTTTATATGTATGTCTTTGATATTCATCGTCTGCATCAGTTATTAAGCTAGACTTTAATATCTTAGTTTCTCTATTCCTTTGTAAATATTCTGAATAATTAACCCTTCGTCAGGAACATGATTCTTTTCCCGCTTAGTGGGAACATCTGCCTGTAAGGCAGATATAGATCTCTTTCCCAGGTATTCCTAACTAGAAATTCGGGGGGTATTCATGGTTTATTTCATTTCGTGGTCGTCACAATCGTCAAACCATTTCTCCTTAATTCTTGACCAGCTTCTATTGAACAGAACCAATTATCACAGGTTATATTACGGTTCGTTTGGTAGAGGCATTTAGTTAGTCGAATCAGTGATTGAGTTGGGGCTTTTAACTCTTCCTCTGATTAATCTAATTTTTACCTGAATCATAGAAAGCTGGCGTCACGAATCACCCTTCTACAGTGAAGACAAGATGTTGACAGAAGCATGTGTAGACCTACAGTACCCAAGGTCGAAGGGTGGGGGGCGGGCAGCGTTGAATAAAGAAACCATAGCTGCCTGAGAGGCAAATGTTCCCACCGAAGGGCTAAATATAGTTTTATTGACTCTATAATTTTCTGTGTTGCTAGTAGAGTCTATTAGCAACACAGAAACTCAAATAACATTTTTACCATGTTTTTATTAACTCGGTGTCTTATTTCTGTGTGAGTTTGTCCAGTACAAATCTTGCAATCGATTTTTAACTAACTTCCAGACTAGCTAGACATCTGAAACTTTTAGAATAGCTCAGAACACGATGACAATGCATTATTTTAGTACTTTTAGCCATCTTTAAGCAGATTTTGAATTCATTTTCATTTAATTTTGTATTGTAGACTGGTGCAGCCATCTATCGCCCGGGACGGGAACGAAAAGTTAAACGCAAGTTGACTTCCAATTAACTTCATTTTCTTTCAAGCTGATGGGATAATTCATCAAAAAAAATTTAAAATAGTATTTATTAATACATAGAATTGTCAAGTTTATATGATTCAATAGAAAATTTAAAACCATGGTATATAAAAAGTTCTTTATATCTTGTAATTATTTTAACTTTAATTAATTTGGGAAAAAAAATGTGATTTTCTCTGTTTTAAGCGCACATAATTTCTTTTGATGGACGAAATATCTAAAGTGAGTAAGATAGGAGATTTAAATAATTACGAGATAAAAAGAACTTTTTATAAACCATGTTTTTAAATTTTCTGTTGAATCATATAAACTTGACAATTCTATGTATTAATAAATACTTTTTTTTAAAAAATTGATGAATTATCCCATCAACTTGAAAGAAAATGAAGTTAATTGGAAGTTAACTTGCATTTAACTTTTCGTTCCCGTTCCGGCCAGTAGATGGCTGCACCAGTCTACAAAACCAAATTAACTGAAAATAACTGAAAATTAATTTAATTGTGCTTAAAGATGGCTAAAACTATTAAAAAATGCATCTTCATCGTGTTCTGAGCTATTCTAAAAGTTTCAAATGTCTAGCTAGTCGGGAAGTTAGTTAAAAATCGATTGCAAGATTTGTACTGGAGAAACACACACACAAACAAAAACACAAACAAGAAAGCAAGTTAATAAAAACATGGTAAAAAATACTATATATACTGTAATAACAATACTTAGTCAAATACTATCGACCTCAAATGACAAACGAAGAATCATGCTCTGTCCAATAATTGACTACAAATAAGTGATGGTCTGATATGTTAAAAATTGATTGCAAGATTTGTACTGGACAAACACACACGCAAATAAACACACAAACAAGAAAGCAAGTTAATAAAAACATGGTAAAAAAATTCATTTCTCTATTATATAGTACAAAAATAGAAATAAAAATTCTTTCAACCCTTGGAAAACTTTTCTCCGTAAGGGTCCATTGAGATGAGCGAATCTAATAGCACTGCTACGCAAAAGCCCTAAGTGATTTCAGGATTTGTATGAGAGACCCGAGAGCTTTTCCGTCTGCGTGAAGAAATTCGCAGAGACTGTCCGCTCGAGTGACAAGTTCTCGTAATTCACGCCCATGTAATAATAATGTGTCTCCTATTTTGTTTCAGGGCGCTACAGACGTAGAAAGTTCCTTCGGCAGGAAGTCAGTAGGATGAGTGAGACGAGGGTCAGAGGTGGATCATCTCTCAACGGCGGGGATGACGCTTGCCGCCGTATCGTCTGCTCAGCCCCTTCTGACGGCATTATGCTCTGTCCAGTTCCGCTTCAGTTAGGAAGCCACCTGTTATTGTCTCCGCGAAATAAGAAGTTTGTTACGCGATAGGACTCGAAACTTTGAGTTTGCAGAGCGTAAGGAGGTAGAAGAGATGCAGTTCCTTTGACGTGTCATTTACTGCGAGGCGGCTAGTTTATGGCTAAAGCCGGACTAAAGCAGAAGGAAATGAGACACTCTAAAGTTTTAAAGATTAAAGCTTAGACATTTTAACTCGATGAAATAGAGTTGTAAGTATTGAATATTGTTATCTGTTTATAACTGCTATGAATAAGGACACACGTTTCTGTTTAAAGCTGAGGAAAATTGTACTACATTTAATTTCTTTCAATAAAATCTATAGTAATAAAAGGATAAACTGTGACAGTTAATGTATAGGTGTAACAGCCTAAAGATGACCAGGGCCCAATTTAGAGAATTCTTGACTATAGGCATGAATCTAAATTCCTTGATTATTTGACCTAATCATGAATCATTGTGAAAGTACCATTTTACCAAGAATTGGCTATTTGAAGCATAGAAGCGTAGAACATTATCAAATAACATAAGGCAATACAACATATTAACTTCATCATTAAAACACCAATACAATGCATTAAAACACCAATACAATGCAACCAGAAAAACTTATTAATCCCTTATATACACTATAACATACATATGATGAATTATACATATAACTATACATATGATGAACCAATCAATCAAATTTGAAAGGATATATAAAAAAATTGCTATTAAAAAAGGTAAAATTTTAAAAAAAAATTTAATTGGGAATTTTTTCTTTTTTTCCTTTTAAAATTAAAATTTTGGGGGGGGAGGCTAGGCCCGAGAATACTTGGCCTAATGGAAAATCAGGGCCTAAAAATGACTGCTTTTAAACTGCTAAACAAAAACTAATTAATCTGTAATCACATGAGTGTTATAAACTTTTATAAACATTTGTAGAATATTTCGGAAAACGTAAATTTTTATTATTGTCCCGTCTTGCAAAATGAGAATATCACTCATTAATCAATTCTATTTAATATCAATTCATATTTCCCAAGCTCAATTTTAGCTTTCGTCTGTCTCTTATTTATTTTTTGCCCTAATACTTCAGTTGTCAAGTATTGTTAAACAGTCTCTTCATTTCCAGTTAAAGCAGAAACTTAATGCAAACAGGAAGCTAAAGATAAAGATTTGGGTTTTAGTAGCAATCTACAAAGGGCAAGTATCATTTCAGTAGTTATCTCGTGATTTCTTCCTGAAAAAGAAACTACATTAAACGAGATTCTTTAGTTAAAAAATTGTTTTTCAATGTTTCGGGCTTCAACTGCAATCTTCAATAGTCAAGTATTGTTTCAATGGCTTACTTTTAGTTTCTAGTTAAAATAGAGACTAAATTCAAACGGGATGCCAAAGATAAAGTTATGGGTTTAGTTGTAATCTTCAACGGTCAAGTTTCTTTTGAATAGCTACCTCTGGTTTTTAGTTTAAAAAGAAACATTTAACGGGATTCTATAGATAAAGATTTGGGCTTAATGGCAATCTTCAGTCGACAAAGATTGTTTAAATAGATTTTTCTTAGTTTCCAGTTAAAATAGAGACTAAATTCAAACGGGATTCTAAAGATAAAGATTTGGTATTCACTAGTAGTCATTAATGTTCAAGATTTGTTTGAGTAGCTACCTCTTGGTTACCAGTTAAAATATAAACTACATTAAACGGTATTCTGGGCTTCAATGTTTCAGACTTTGGTAGCAATATTCAGCTGTCAAGTATTGTTAAAATAGCTCTCTTTTAGTTTCCAGTTAAAATAAAGACTGAATTCAAACGATAATCTAAGAATAAAGATTTCTACTTTAGTAGTAGTCTTCAACGGCTAAGTTTTGTTTGAGTACCTACCTTTTGGTTTCCATTTAAAATACTAAATGGCATTCCATATACCGGGTGGGCAAAAACTTTAAAAATTCATAAAAACCGGAAAAATAACCAAAATAAAAAAAGTTTTGCAGGGTTAGCATCGCTAGGTCACGGTATTTTTTTTAAGACAGGAAAAAAACTGAAAAAAACAGCCGACAGGTGGCGCTGGTACGAGCGAATTATGTGGAAATATGCAAATGAGAAGGTTATAAGAACGACGTACGCTCCTAATCCACGACCAGTTCACCGTTGTTCCGCGATCCGCCGAGAGGTGTCATGTATACATCCAGACCTGCTGCCCTCTGCCGTTACTGGATTTGTGACTAGCCTGCAATGCCTTATACCCTGTGGTTGGGGTCATGTGGAACTCCTACTGCTGTAATATACGATTTAAAAGCATTCTTTTCGTTATATCCGTATCTTTTCTTTGACATATGTAAGTCAACGCCACCTGTCGGCTGTTTTGAGTTTTTTTTCCTATCTCAAAACAAAATCCCGTGACCTAGCGATGCTAACCCTGCAAACATTTTTTTCATTTTGGTTATTTTTTCCGTTTTCATGAATTTTTAAAATTTATACGGACTTTTTGTCCACCCGGTATAAAGAATAGAGATTCAGCGTTTCTGATTTCAGTATCAGTCTTCAACTGTCGTGAATTGTTTAAAAAAACTTGTTCTTGGTTTCTAGTTAAAATAGAAGCTAATTTAAACGGGGTTCCATAGGTAAAGATTTGGGTCTTTAACATTACATAAAAAAGATAAGTCTGTATTTTGACAGAAAATGTCACTTGAAAGACATACGGATACCATAAAATTGCATTTCAATAAATTGGAAAATTGTAAACTCCCAATAACAACTCGCATATTTTAGTTACTATAGCCTATTTTTATGCACTTTAAGGGGACTTGGTACCCTTCTATTGATGAAAATATCGATTTTTCAATTTTTTGTTAAAAAAATACTTTGACACCTCTAGTCTATTGGTACAAAGTTTTGAGATGATCTGACAATTGTAAGTGTATCAAAAATACCTTGAAATATCTCGTCAGCCCTTTAAATGCCACGCCCACTTTAGTATTTGCATTCCTTTTACTCTAAAATTTCCTCCCTAAATTACAAATAACCTCGGGGATAACCCAGATAGTCACAAAATAAGAGTAGGGACCTCAATAAATGAGGTATTTATTCCAACAATTCTACCAGTATGTCAACGGCTTTCATCTAGCGAACTTCTGGAAATATCTGTACGGTGTGGAACTCAAAATACTGATGACAGTTTGCACAGTGTGATTTGGGCAAAGTTCCCTACAGAAATATTTGCTAATAAACAACGTGTAAAACTCTGTAACAACAGCAGTTTGCGAATTTAATACGGGTACAATGCATACAATACGAGAAGTACAAAAGACATTAGGAATGAATACAGGTCATTCCAAGAAAAATTTGGTGTTGTATTGCATTCACGAAAATTTTTGTTTCGGAAAAGGCATAATGATGCAAAGTACCAACTTACCCGTAAATTATAAAAAATGCTATTCGTAAAAGAGAACAGTTATCCAGAAAGAGAGGCGGTGTTACATAATCAGCAGGATGTTTTTAAAATCGTCAAGTGTTATGACCGAGGTTTGTGTACTCTGTTGATAAACCATTGCAAATTAAATTTTAAAATTCTTAACGAAACTATTAATTTATGCTATAAATCTTTATTACAAATGTCTTGTAATAATATTTATAAATATTTAAAAGCACTCTAAGAAAGATATTTAAATTGTTATTCCCATTTTTCACCAGTTCTCTCACTATTTCTGTTTGGATAAGTTTTTGATAAAAGCCTCTAATTATAACTAGATGTTCACCTATTCAAAGAAAATTGCTATAATTTTAAAGATATATAAGTAGCAACATAACGACATTAATATTACGGAAACTGGAATAGGTATATACAGTTTTTTCAGTGCTTAAATCTTTAAATGGATTTTTCTCAGTTTGCTGTTTTTAACGTTTTACTGTGTTCAAAACACGACTACGTCTACAAATATATGTCAAATGACTCCATTATTTTTTTGTATGTTTAATATAATGTATTTAATAAAACTAGGGAGGTATTTTACAATATAATGAAAAGAAAAAAAAAGAAAAATCGAAATGTTGAGGAAACCATGTTTTTTGCTGCTTTTTGCCTACACTTGTACATTTTATTTTTTTTCTCAGAAACTAATTCATTATATGTAAAATAGATCCTTAAAACTATAAAGCATAATGTCATAAACTTCTAATAAAAAAATCATGTTAGAATTTTGAGAACTAAAGGAGAAGACCAATTTTAAAAATTCTTTAATTTTTTTTAAAAAATTTAAATTACTCAATTTTTACCCACAAAATAATTTTTATTCTTGTTAAAATCAGTTTGTTTAAGTATTACCTATAATAATATGTGTAAACTGTAGGTAAATATACTTCTGCAAAAATATTCCTTCAAAGGGTACCGAGTCCACTTAAGAAACGAAAGTAGCAAAATGAAAGTTCCCCGACATCAGTAAACACGTGACCAAGCTTCACGAAGAGGTTAAAAACATCGGAAAAAATTAATAATAAATGAAAAAATAGGCACATAACTACATCCGGTATCATTGGTCTTAAAAAAAAAGAAGTACTGGAATTTTAAAAAAAAATAAGAGTTCCCACATCGCCGGGATAGTTTAGTTGTAAGAAGAACACTAAACGCTTCGAGTTTCGGAGCCCCGGATCTGAAATACTCATGTAGCGCAAAGCAAGGCTTCAATCACGTGATAAATACATTTGTTTAAAGTTGCTTTCGAAATAAACATCCTTCTAAAATCTATTAATTAAACCTGCACTAGAAACAGCCCAAAGCATAATTATGTCATTAAATACTATGATCAGGTTCCTCTATTAGAGTTGCATCTGTGTGCGTTTTGTTCCTTGCATTTGTGAAGTAGATTTTCAATTATGTCTCACTTATTTATTCTGTTACTTTTTGTTATTTTTACACCCTCAATTAAATAAAGTAATTTTTTTTAATTGTGTTTTCTTTCTTGTCTGATACTTTATTCTAATTTCGCAACCCCTCATCCACTTATCTCTTACGATTGCATAAATATACCATGGTAAGAACGAGTTGGAATCAATGCGTTCCTTGCCCCTGCTTTGCGGAGACCCTCGGATAAGAACACGGATGCTATTTCTGCAGTTAAGTAAACGGAACAGAGCTCCTGTAGGGACATAATTCGCAAAGCCTCAGCTTGTCTTTTATTTTTACACCGCATTTACACAGTCGCGATTGCGGCTAGTCGAATTGCGGGGGGGGGGGGGGGCGAATGTGTAAACGGTGTTCTTGCCGTTTCTCCTCGCCAATCGTGGCGCTCGCTTCGGGAGCGGTTTTCTGGCACGAGTCAAAGGAGCGAATGGCGCCAGATGTCAGACGACTGGCCGACGCAAGAAAAAATAACAGCAACAGGCGCGAATGTGAGAACGGTCATTCGCGTCGATGCAGGAGCGTGACTAATGTCTCGCGAATGTCTTGCAGGTGGCGCGTTCGCGAATGTGTAAATGCGGCATAGTTAGTCCCAATTCTTCAGTTGTCAAATATTGTTTAAAGAACTACGGGCTTCGCTCATAGGCTCGCTACGCTCGCTCCTCTGTTATGGCTAATAGCGAGATACATAGGGGGGATTCTCAGGCAATGCAACAGCTTCCATCCATTTACTGTTGTCACTCTTAATGCGAAGGGCGTTTCATCACTTTTGAATTATCAGCTTTAAAATTCAATTAAAAATCGAAAATTTAAGATATAGACTTGAAATGAGACTTATATAAATAAGAAAGCTTTCAGCTTCCAGATGATGTAAATATTTTCTTTGTAAGATAAAAACTCGAGGAGCATCGATACTACATCCACATAGGGGACGAAATTTCTTGAAAAACTGTGTTTCATTTTTTGATGAAAATATTAGTCTGTTTTAAAATATTTTTAAACAAATGAGGTCTAGTTTGAAAGAGAAATGTCTGTAGTCTTAGACTGTAAAAAGATCAAAAATCTACGATCATTTTTGGCGAGTTATCGTAATCTGAAGAGGAAAAGGTCAATATTTTCACACAAAACATAAAATAATAAAAAAAACCTAAAGTCTGACGAAGATGAGACATGTCTTACTTTGGTCACCACCTCCCATTTTTCTGCATCAATTAGTATCGCTCTCGACCCCATACTCCCAGCGGTGTCGGAGGAGATAGCATGACAAGCTTTTGACAGCGGCTGCTGGAGTTAATTTTTTTTAGGATAGAGAGAGACTGTCTCTTCATTTCCAGGTAAAATAGAGACTTAATTCAACCGGGATTCCAAAGTTTTGGGCTTTGGTAAGCAGTTTTCAACGGTCAAGTATAATTTGAGTAGCTACCTCTTGGTTTCTTCTTAAAATAGAAACGACATTAAACAGAATTCTATACATAAAGATTTGGGCTCGACTTCAATAGCATTATTCAGTTGCCAAGTACTGTTTAAATAGCTTTTCTTGGCTTCCAGTTAAAATAGAGACTAAATTTTTGCGGAATTCTAAAGATAAAGATTTGGACTTTAGTAGTAAGTCTTCAACGGTCATGTTTCATTTGAGTACCTACATCTTGATTTCTTCATACACTAGAAACTAAGTTAAACGGAATTCTATAGATAAAGAATTGGGCTTGACTTCAATAGCAATATTCAGTTGTCAAGTATTGTTTAAACAGCTTTTCTTGGCTTCCAGTTAAAATAGAGACTAAATTCGAACGGAATTCCAAAGATAAAGGTTTGAGATTAAGTAGTAATCTTCAAAGGGTCAAGATTTGTTTGAGTAGCTACCTCTTAGTTTCTAGTTAAAATAGAAACTACATTACACTTTATTCTGCAGATAAGTATTTGGGCTATGGTTGAGTACGTGGAACAGAGCTCCTGTGCGGAAACTATTTAAACATTCAAGATGTATGAATTTCATGTAAAATTGTTTTTGATTGTTTCCCTATGGGTTATCGGTAGATTCCCAGGTTAGTCGTTCATTAGGAACAAATGTAATTGCAAATGTGAGGTATTGTTTCAATTTAAGTTGCAGTTGATTCCTTGATTATTTGTCATTAGAGAACAAATTTAGTTTTAAAGGTGTATTATTCTTCCCTACTGTTCAGTATTAGTTTTAGTAGATTTTTAAGTTATCCACTTATTCGGGAGCAAATTTAGTCATAACGATGGGATATTGTTTCAAATTCCTTAGTATTAGTTTTTGTATATTTGTAAGCTATTCTTTCATCAGGGAACAAATTTAGTAGTAAATTTGAGGTATTGTTTCATGTTGTTTACTATTAGTTTATGTACATTTTGTTCGTTCATTAGAAAAAAAATTTAGTCGTAATGGTAAAGTATAGTTTTTTAATATTTCGACATGTAATTAAGTGGATTCCTAGGTTACTCGTTCATTAAGGACCAAATTTAATCGTAAACGAAAAGTATTCCTTTTTATTGTTTCAATACGATTTTTGTACGATTCCTAGGTTTTTCATGCATTAGGAACAATTTTATTCGCAAAGGTGAGGTATTGTTTCTTATTGTTTCAATATGACTTTTAGTAGATTCTGAAATTTGTCGTTCACTTGCAACAAATTTTGCCGTAAAATTTAGGTAGTTTTTCATATTGTTTAATATTAGTTTTAGTAAATAACTAGGTTATCTGTTCATTAGGAACAATTTTTTTTCATAAAGTTGAGTTAGTTTCTTATTCTTTCAAAGTGAGTTTTATTAAATTGTAAGGATATTCGTTCATTAGACATAACTTTGATCTAAGTGTGAGGTATTGTTTCTTACTGATTTACAGTGAATTTTATTAGATTCTTTTGTTATCCGTTCATTAGGAATAAATTTTTTCATACAGTTGAGTTAGTTTCTTATTGTTTTAAAGTGAGTTTTATTAAATTGTAATAATCGTTCATTAGACACAACTTTAATCTAAGCGTGAGGTATTCTTTCTTACTGATTTACAGTGAGTTTTATTAGATTCTTTTGTTATCCGTTCATTAGGAACAAACTTAGTGGTAAAGGTGAGGCTTTCCTGTACACCTCACTAGACACAGGCTCGAAGGCGGAAATTTTCTGTTCGTGCATTCCATTCTGTAGAGACATAAATAAGGCCAGCCATACTGTCCGTTTCGGAAGAAGGATCAAGCGCAGGAAATGCAAAAGAAGACATCTAAACCCATGTCCACTATCTTCATGCCCCTTCCATCAAATCCTTAAATATGGCCCCTGGCTATCACATATCACCCCCTCCCCTTATGAAACGCACAGGGTGGGGTGGGGGTGTTCAAGAATCGAATTGTCGAATGTCCGGAAAGGCAATGAGAGGAATTATGTATAAGACTGTTCACATTCTGCATGAACGGTTGCGCATCGCTGAGAGGGAGGGGTGGTCTAAGAATTTTATTTTGCTCCTCCACCCCCCCACCTCGAACAAAGGGAGGGTGAGTGAGGTCCGCAAGACCTATTTCCGCTCCTTTCCAGTCGAGAAGAAATATCGAGGGGTGATTGTGTGAGGGAGGGGGGGAGAATTATTTTATTTTATTCTTTTTATATATATATATATATATAGATGTTACTTTTATCGTAGCAGAGATGTGTCAAAGCGTGGAGGAGTGTGGAATTTTTTTTCCTGTAGATTTTTTGGAATAAGGAATTGGGTTTCGCTTTTTGGAAACTTGACCCCTGCTTCCTGGTGACGTCATTCCTGAAAAAGAGAAGTTTTGACGTGATGCAATAAAGTTTTCTTTTTTTTTCTTTGTCCACTTACAGTGATTCTTCCTGATACAAATTTCATATTTTAGCTGTTTGAAGTGTTGCCTCGAATTCTGGGTTCCACCATTTCGCTATTTTCTTAACGGAGATAATTTCGTACGGTTTAGAGTCTTGTTGTATCGACTTAAACCAAGGAAAATCGAAAGAAATTACTTTCGATATTCTTTTAAAAGCAATATTTAAATTCTATTAAACAGGCTTTACATTCAAACAATCCTCTTAGCTTTATTCCTCAAGAATTAGGGGGGGGTACTGATTAAGGGTTATATATATGTTGTAATGCGTTCCAAAATTACACTGAGCTCAAAGAACCGGATGGCTTAATACCTCCTCTGGACGCCTTCTTTTAAGTTGTGAATATCCTCCATTTTGATCCAAGGCTGTAGTGGATTATTTAAGGTCGTCCGGAATTCATCCATTTAAAGTAAGTATCCTGAGAAAAGCATTCTTGGGAACTCATAAGATGTGTTCTTGGAATATTGTGAAACAAAATAAGTAATTGAGGTCAATCAGGCATACATAGGTTGGTTTGGTTTGTTTTGATGGAGAGCGCTATGGACATTTTTTTGGCTACACGAGGGTTAAGTAGACCGGGACCTAAAGCTTAAAGCCGAATCCGAACGGATACAAACATCAATGCCAATAGTGGGACTCGAACCCACAGACTCTGGTACCAAATGCGAGTGCCCTAGACATTCGGCCATCGTCCGGGTGCAAAGATTGATATCTCTGCATGAAAACGTATCTAGCAGCCGCGTACCTAGATTCGCCATTATTAATCTCCTTAACATGACAAAGCTGACAATTACGTCAGAGGAAAAATAATCCCAATTACTCTAAATTTTTACAGGTGACTAGCAAGTTTCCTTTCCAGTCCAGTTCTCAAAAGAAAGAACTAACACCTTTACGAACCAAACTACGAAATTTTGTTTGTCGTAAAGCTAAAAAACTGTGTGGTTATATATTCCAAAAAGAGGGCACACTTAAGCATAGAAAAGCCTCGAAAGCTCAACTAAGAGCCTTATACCTAGGTCCTTCCTCCGTTTCTAGTTCCTAATAATTACAAGATAAAAAGAACATTTTATATACAACGTTTTTAAATTTTCTGTTGAATCATATAAACTTGACAATTCTATGTATTAATAAATACTTTTTTAAAATTTTTTTGAGGAATTATCCCATCAACTTGAAAGAAAATGAAGTTAATTGGGAGTTAACTTGCTTTTAACTTTTCGTTCCCGTTCCGTCCGATAGATGGCTGCTCCAGTCTGCAAAACAAAATTAACTGAAAATAATAAAAACATGGTAAAAATCTGCTTAAAGATGGCTAAAAGTATTAAAATAATGCATTGTCATCGTGTTCTGAGCTATTCTAAAAGTTTCAAATCTATAGCTAGCCGGAAAGTTAGTTAAAAATCGATTGCAAGATTTGTACTGGACAAACACACAAACACACAAACAAGAAAGCAAGTTAATAAAAACATGGAAAAAATGGCATAGTTGATAATTAAGCTGGAGGTAAAGGAATCAAAAGGCTTAATTACTCAATATTTTTACTAGTGACAGAAAAGGTGCATTTAGTACTGTACACATAGAAGAGGATTATTGTCTGTTTGGCCAATGACACGTGCTAATACTCGCAACATCTTCTTTACGATGTGTGTAGTCATTGAGATACCGCTTTCAGTTAACTTTAACTTTTATTTGTGTAATCCGTATTACCTACTTGGTTGTGGCAACGGGCTATGCAACGAATGTGACCATGCACTGTGCGTGAAAAAGCTCAGTTTGGGATTTAACTGGTCGAGTGCAGTCGGCTGCTTCGCTACTCGTGGAAATAAACCTAATTCGTGGGAATTGTGTAGTAGTTTGAAGTCTATACAGTCCATTCCATTCATGTTTCTACATGCACATGATTTCAAAATTTACTCTTCTTCCTATTATTTATTAAATATTAATATTTATTTAATTTTATCTTAATTTACTTAATCTATAGAACCTTTACTGTAGTGCAATAATGTAAAATAAACATTATTTGAACACCTCAGACTGGGCCTTAGCTAACCACAATACCACAAGGACAAACCAAACTGACGATCCATCATCGAGTTTAAAATTCTCAACCCTTGTAGTTCTTTCTACAAGGGCTACTAAAAATCTGCTAAAACTAATACTGAAAAGTAAGAAAGAATACTACATCTTTAAAACTAAATTTTTCGCCTAATGGCAAATAATCAAGGAGTCAACTGAAACTTAAATTGAAACAATACCTCACCTTTGCGAATAAATTTGTTCCTAATGAACGAATAACCTGGAAATCTTCCCATAACCCATAGGGAAACCATCGAAAACAATTTTATATGAAATTCATACGATATCTTGAATGTTCAAATAAATAAATAAATAAATATATATATATATATATATATATATATATATATATATATATATATATATATATATATATATATATATATATATATATATAAAAGACACAGTTGAAAGTGAAAAAACAGTATATGCTCAGAACCACAAGAGCCAGGAACTAAAAACATGAAAAGATAAGTGAAAAATAGGTTTTTGACAGCATCTTTTCATCAGCGGTGCCGATACTGTCTAAAAACCAATGGATTGTTTCTAAAAAGTATGATCTGAGCAATAAACATACTTAGACACCGTACAATCTATATGAAACAGAAGAAGGAATAACCAGTTGCTTTATCATAGAACACCAAACCCGGCGCCAGACAAAGTGGAAGTTAAGTTAAGGAGACCGCAAGAAGACTGACGTCACAAACATTGCAACTATGGAGCTAAAGGAAACACAGAAGCGAACTTACTAAGGATACGTGTTTTCGGACTATTTAAACTAAGTTAACTTAGACATTTATTATGACTAAAGTTATTATTATTTATTATTTTAATTACACTAGTTTTTATTATTTTTTATTTTACTTTTTAGTAGTTATTTACTATCATTATTCATTTAGTTTTGTATTACTAATTATTAGTAACAGAACATGTTATTCATTAAATCTAAAACAACCAATTATGTGCTTGGAAAGACTATCAGGGAAATTATTACGTTTTAGCACTACTAATAATTCTAAAATATGCTTATGTCTATTTTCCTTAGAACAAAGCCTATTTATTCTTACAAGTTGATTAACAATAATATTATTAAATACAGATTTGTGTAAGCATGTTAAGTAATTTTGAAATTTAACAATATTAAAGTCATATTCTGATCTTTTATCATATAGATCAAAAGTAAAATTGATATGAGAATTTATTTTTATGTTAATATATAAAAATTTTACATTTAGTTTATCGTGACTACTTTGTACTAGTTCTAGATTAAGAGGGTAAAAATTTAAGTCTATATTATTATTACTTTTATTAATTGCAATTATGTCATCAATATATCTATATATTTGGTAATTGCTATTATCAATATTATTATTATTATCAACTTTTAAAAAATGTAAGTATAAATTGGCTAGCATACTGGAAGCATTTCCTTTTACCTGTCAGTATATACTATTATTGTGTACTATATAATTATGTTTAGTTACAAAATCTAAGAGCCTATTGAAATGAGAAAGATTAATTTCTTTGTTTAAGTATTAAATATAATTTTTTACTAACGTTATAACTACTCTATTTAAATCAATTATATTGATATTGTTGAACAAATCTTTAAAATCAAAAGTGACAATAGATTTACAAATATTTAATGTTTGTAGTTTTCTAACCAGACTTAAGCTATTATCAATTATACCACAAACACCATATATATATATATATATATATATATATATATATATATTCTAATAGATATCATATATGAGCCATTCACAAGTCAAATCATTTTAGTGTCAAAGCACTTGATAAGTTCCCGATTCTTTACATTCATAATAAATTTCTCAGATAATAAGGATCAACACCACACAATGACAAAAATGTTTTGGTCGTTGAATAATAAGTAGCGTTTTCCAGAAGCCAATCGAGTTAAGTCCACACTCTAATGTAAATCGTTGGAATTCAAACGTAGAATCAAGTACTTGATGATAACGGCCAATCGTTTAGTGTCGTTTCATCACAAAAAAGGAAAATAAAGGAGTCAATGACAGTATCTAACTGCCGCAGAAGTAAGTAATTGTGAATTATTAAACAATTCAATTTTTTAATAATTCCCAATTACTTACTTCAATTTTTATTTCAATATTTTTTTCTGTAGTCAAAAATTAATTTGAAGACTGCATTGGACGTTATTACTTTTTTTCCCTTATCAAGTCCCTTCGTCATGCAAAAATTGTAATAATAATAACGATAACTCCAAAGATATTTTATCATATATGTTGTCAAACAAAAGTTACATTTGCAATAATACAGATGGTCATTCGTACTTTATGGAAACGATTTTGAAATTTATTTTTGTCGCTTGCATTTTGAGATAAAAAATTTGGCAACTTCAGAATAATCGTCTGCTACTGTTTTGTTTTGATTGGAATGTAAAATGAAAGATTTATTTTGAAAATGGCTCCTAAAATTGATGACGTAACTGGAGAAATATTCGTATCAACAAATTATAAAGCGGTGTAAAAATCGCGGAAATGGTATTTAAAAAAAATTATTCATAATACATTAAATTTGAAAGGAAAAAATGTCTAGCTGGAAGTAAAACATGAAAACATGACCGCAGAACCTCATCCTAAGACTGTCCGAAAGCAGGTAAATATCAAGAAAGGGAAGTCTCTGATCCTAATAAAACCGCCGACTCAAAGATCCATTGCATCGAAACTAAAAATGTCTTCTTGCACTCTAAGTAAAATCATCCATAAAGATTTTAAGTTAACAAAGATCTTTAAACCTAAAGTTTATCTGCTTTTGCCACAGCATATTGCTGAGAGAAAAACAAATTGTAGAAAATTATAATAAAACCACCCAGCTGCTGAAAAATGGAAATTTTTAGTAACACTCGATGAGGCATGGATATATTTAAGTGACTGTAATAAAAACGATCAATTTTCTATTGCTCAACTGACGGGAATGACCGTACGAAATGGTTTCGTCAGTGTACAGAAAAATTCCCAAAGAGATTCAGGGTAGTTGAAGGATTTTGTTGCAACGGCAAATTAAAAATCAAAAAAAGTCTCAAATAAAACCAAAATTAATGCACTCTACTATCAGAACATTTTAGAACCAATTTTTGAAGAAGAAACTCCAGCCTTATATGGAAAGGACAGTGATAAAGTTGAGCTTCATATGGACAAAGCCTCTAGTCACACGTCTAAATCAACTGCCGCTTATTTATCAAAGAAAGAATCAGAAACAGGAATAGAGTGTACCCATTTAATGAAATACCTGTAAAATCCCCTGACGTTTCTCCAATGGACTTTAGCGCTTTCGGTTTACTAAAACGAGCCTTAGGAAAACGGCATCCAAGAACACTGAACGGACTTAGGAAAACGGTCCAAGAGGAATAGGGTAAAATTGACATGACAGTAGTAAGAAAAAGTTTACTTTCAGGGAAAATTCAAGCTAATGTCAAGAACCATGGCTCTCAGATAGAAGCAAATCGCCGCAAAAAAATACGGCATTTAATCATAAAACTCAACTATCAAAAGCTTTTCCATAAAGTGGTAACGACCTTCTGTACATACTAAAATGTGTATTTGAATTTATACTTTCAGAGAGATTTTTAAAAAAACAATGTATATTATTATATAAATTTTCTCCATTTTTACCATGTTTTTATTAACTCGCTTTCTTGTTTGTGTGTTTGTCCGGTACAAATCTTGCAGTCGATTTTTAACTAACTTCCCGACTAGCTAGACATTTGAAACTTTTAGAATAGCTCAAAACACGATGACAATGCATTATTTTAATACTTTTAGCCATCTTTAAGCAGCATTGAATTCATTTTCAGTTAATTTTGTTTTGTAGACTGGTGCAGCCATCTATTGGCCGGGACGCGAATGAAAAGTTAAATGCAAGTTAACTTCCATTTAACTTCATTTTCTTTCATGTTGATGGGATAATTCATCAAGAAAAAATTTAAAAAGTATTTATTAATACATAGTATTGTCAAGTTTATATGATTCAACAGGAAATTTAAAAACGTGGTATATAAAAAGTTCTTTTTATCTTGTAATTATTTGTTTTATGGACTAAACCTATTTGGCAAGTTATATAAAGAGATAAAAGCTCTAAATTCCGATGCAGAGAAACCTGAACTTGAGCCACCGACTCCGGAGATTCTAGCACAAACTCGATAGGTGAAGAACCTGCAGCCGACACCATTCGAACAAGTGTAGCTGCTGCTAACCCAAATCACCCACTGGAAGGGGATGAGCGCAAAAATAAACAGTTGTTGCAGTGTTTCACCGGACAAAGCAACAATCTCTCATAACGGGAGATAAATGATCCGTTGACTGAAGTATCAGCGCACGCACAGAATACCGCTAAACCGCTAATTGCAGCAACACCGTTAGGCGCCTCGGAGAACAGTCCGCGATAAATCTTGCTTCCCCGAAAACAGAATGGGAGTCTTTTACTTGGACGGGACCAAACGACTCAAAAAAAAATACCTGATGTTTTCTATTCTTGAGGATCAGAGCAGACGCGATTAGATAAAACAAAATCAAGTAACTTTTTTGTCGTATTAAGGGATATGAACACCTGAGTTTGTAATACAGTAAAAGGTTTGTACTCCGCATAAACCTCGTTTATACGGAGTACCTGGAACCATAGGAAATCCGGATAATTGAAAATCCGGATAATCCGGTTAATAAGGGTAATAAGCAAAACAAATTCCTTAACTAAGCAAACTTACAGTTTATTATGATTTAAAAAAACTATGTTTTGTAACAAATTACATTGTATTGTTTACAAGGCATTAAAAAATATAATAATTACAAGAAAAAAAGAACTTTTTATGTACCATGTTTTTAAATTTTCTGTTGAATCATATAAAGTTGACAATTCTATGTATTAATAAATGCTTTTTTAAAATTTTTTGATGAATTATCCCATCAACTTGAAAGAAAATGAAGTTAATTGGAAGTTAACTTGCCTCTAACTTTTCGTTTCCGTCCCGGTCGATAGATGGCTGCACCATTCTAAAAAACAAAATTAACTGAAAATGAATGCAATTCTGCTTAAAGATGGCTAAAAGTATTTAAAAAATGCATTGTCATCGTGTTCTGAGCTATTCTAAAATTTTCAAATGTCTAGCTAGTCGAGAAGTTAGCTAAAAATCGATCGCAAGATTTGTACCGGACAAACACACAAACACACACACACACAAACAAACAAGAAAGAGAGTTAATAAAAACATGGTAATCATGTTTATGTTATATTAAATGTATGTTATATAAAATTCATGTTCATGTTAAATTAACTTTTTACGCCATTATTTAGTAGCATTAATGGAGTGACCTACCCCGCCCCCCCGGAAAAAAAAGGTCTATTACACGGGATGTTTGAGTTTGGAGCTTATTTTTACGTCAATTTTGAGATATCAACAAAGCAAAAACATCCTATATACTGAGCAAAAACGTCTTATACTGAAAACAGGTTGAGACTGATTCCAAAATTTTTTAATTGTTGAAAAACAGAGGAAAAGCTTTGTACGTGATATTTTTACTATTTTTTGCTTTCTATTTATTTATTTTTTCCCCGGTCTTTCTATGAATTTTTTTGTGTTAGGAAAAATATGATTTTATTTAAAAAAAATTAACAAAAAACTATTACACCGGATGTTTTATGTTAAGTGATTATTTTAACGTAGGATTTCGTTACTCCATAACGGTCCTCCGGAAAGCAAAATTTCAGACGCTAAAACCATACGTCCGTACCTTACGATTTATAACTTTGACAGCGCGCCAAACCCAGTCTGCATCACTTGGACAAGCAATAAACAGTTAAACAGAAAAGTACCAAAATACGTTAAAATTTTTACATACATATACATATATACATACGTACATATATATAGATACATATATACATAACACATACATACATGTATACATACAAAAGAAGTAATCAACGATAAGTGATCTTACGTTAATATCCAGCAGTAGTTTCTTTAGAAGAGAAACATTTTTTCGTCAGTTTTAAGATATCAACAAAACATAAAACGTCTTACACTGTGAATTGATTGAAAATGACGCTACTTTTTTTTTTAATTATAGAGAAACAGAGGAAAAACTTTGTACTTGAGAGTTAATATTTTTATTTTTTTATTTATTTATTATACTTTTTCGGCGTCTGAATTTAGAAGTATTAGGAAAAATCTTTTTTTAAACATAGCGTTTGAGTATTTTTTTAAAATTAATACTATGAGCTTCGCCCCTAGGCTTGCTACGCTCGCTCCTCTGTTATGGCTAATAGCGAGATACATGGGGGTGATTCTTGGGCAATGTAACAGCTTCCATCCATTCAATGTTGCCACCCTTAATGCGAAGGGCGTTTCATCACTGTTGAATTATCGTCTTTAAAATTCAATTAAAAATCGAAAATTTAAGATATAGACTTGTAATGAAGTTTATATGAATAAGAAAGCTTTCAGCTTCCAGATGATGTAAATATTTTCTTTGTAAGATAAAATCTCGAGGAGCATCGATATTACATCCCCATAGGGGACGATATCTTTTGAAAAACTGTGTTTATTTTTTGATGAAAATATTAGTCTCTTTTAAAATATTTTTAAACAAATGAGGTCTAGTTTGAAAGAGAAATGTCTATAGTCTTAGATTGTAAAAAGATCAAAATTCTATGATCATTTTTTGGAGAGTTATCGTAATCTGAAGATGAAAAAGTCAATATTTTCACACAAAACATAAAATAATAAAAAAAACTTAAAGTCCGACGAAGATGAGACATGTCTTACTTTGGTTCCCCCATTTTTTTGCATCCATTGTTATCGCTCTCGACCCCATATCCCCAGCGGTTTCGGAGGAGATAGCGTGACAAGCTTTTGACAGCGGCAGCGGGAGTTAATTTTTTATAATAGAGAGATTTTCACTTTATACTTTTTCGGCGTCTTAATTTAGAAGTATTACGAAAAATCTTTTTTTAACATAGCTTTTGAGTATTTTTTTTAAATTGATATGATTCACATGCTTCATGGGAACCTAATCATAAAATTTCATCAAATTACAGAATTATTATTTAATTATTCCCATAAATAACGAAAGATCGATATTTTAATGATTTTCTCAAAAAGCAATAACATTTTCAACGCTAATATTTCGTATCTCATGGCAGATATAAAGACAAAAGACGGACCAGATAAAATCACACGCTGCTAAACAATTAAAAGCCCGCTATGAAAAATGCCAGCCGTTCATCGTAAAACAAAACCGCCGCCAGACTCCAAGCAACCGTTTCCAACATAAACCCCGGACCAAATCTGCGGTTACGCTGAGGGAAAATTTATGCTCTTACCGCTAAATCCCTCTAAATCCCGTGCTCCAGAACAGACAAATTTCTCATCCGCTCCCCCCCCCCCCCCGCGCCAGATACCGTCCTCCCCCGCCTTTTTATATTAACACAATTGGGGCTGATTTTTATGACTAATGCCTATTATGAATTGGCAGATGGGGAAATAAGTTGGCGAGAAATCTCTGTTTTGGCTCGTTTTCGTTTTTAAACCAATGATGAATAGCAGCTAATGGTGCAAGTAATTTTATATTTTATGTATTTATTTGAGTCTGGGAGTTTCGAAATATTCCTTATCCACTAAACGCGATTTTTCTCACGTTGCAAAAAAAAACTTTTGCACATCACAGATAACCGAATATTTTGAGTTTGGCTGCATATTGCAGCTACATCTGCATGTAAGAATGCTAACTAAATCAGAAACCAGTGCTAACTAATTTTTTTAATTTATTAATAAGGACAGATATATATATATATATATATATGGTGCCCGGAATAAAGAGAAGTCAGTGTTTTAAATACGCCAAGTTATTGGCTTTTATATCAATCGCAGAAATATAATTGCGACTTGAGTCTTTTGTACAAAGAAATGTACTTTTATATACAAATAGACTTAAGCCTTTTATACAAGTCAAAAGATTTTTGTTTTATCAATACTAACAAATATCTAAAAATCCCTTTTTCTGACCTAAGCCCTTTATACCGGCCAGCATATATATATATATATATATATATATATATATATATATATATATATATATATATATATATATATATATATATATATAAAAGAATTTATTATAGGGGGCAAACCGTAAGAAACTTTAAAAAGGGGGTTTTCTAGATAAAATGGGAATTATCAATTTTATACTACTAATATACGAGGTATCGGAAAAGAAGCACCGCTGGGAAAACAAATAATAGGTTCGGATTTGATTGATAGCTAGGCTCCAACCTAGCCTCATCTTCGGTGTTGACGTGTAAGATAGTATTCTAGAAGCTTGAGACAAAGAGTTGAAACGTCAGAGGCAATGTGATCACCGATTGAGTAAGGGCCTGTTCACATATGAGTCCGATGCGTAACGTTAAGGGAAAGATGATGTTGAAACGAAAATAAACCAATCATCGGCGTTAAAAATTTCATTGCTAATCGTTTGGAGGTTTGTTATTGGTTAAATATATTTCAATACTTTAACGCTCCGCAACGGACTCCTATGTGAACAGGCTCTAAGGCATGCCGCGTTCGGCGGGCACGCATTTTGGAAAGGGACAGGATTAAATTTAACTAAATGAAGCTCAGCACTTGAATTTGAATTAATAAATATATTTCGGAAGATTAATTGGTTTGGTGTTTGTTCCCCTCGCACCACATCTGATTGCAAATTGAAGACGATCGAGGATTATTGGGAATCGACTGCTGTTTTATGAAATAACATGATCAACTAGAATCGGACTACAATAATTAAAAAAAAGACGTGAAGAGGAAGCCCGACACATACACACACACACACACACACATATATATATATATATATATATATATATATACTGATATATGTACTGATTCAGCTCCAGTAGATTTCGTGTAATAAGACACATTATCATGAAATGTTTCAAATAATCAATTAACCGATACATGATTAAATTAAACGTATGTCACACTTCGTTTCTTCCCAATAGTTATTTTTTTAATTAAAATAATTACATTAATCATGTTTATAACATGTATTTTCAGTACATATTGTAATATTAGTGATGTGTGTTGTAGTGAAAAGCAGGTAAATCAGATTCCTTGCAACATCAAATACACTTGCACGAGTACAAACAGGGGAATAAAAATCTTTAACATTGGGACAATGGTTACGAACGTTTAAGATTTTTTTTAAATCACATTTCACAGTAGATTCATTACGGAGTTTACATACAAAAGGGAGGGTTCGTTTCAATTTACGCTGCTGCCCTTTGTAGGCTTAACGAAGACTGTTTTGTTTACGTGTAAACTATTTACATATTATAAGAAACAGCGCTGGTTGACGTAATTTAGCTTAATGTGGCTTTAGACAAGATAAAAAGGAATTAAAGTGTTACTTTAAAAGAAGGAAATAAATATTCTTATCAAAATTTTGATTAGAACAGAGAAAAATTACTTCTAAACATTTAAAAGTAAAAAATAAATTCCGACTCATTAATTAGAAAGATAGGTGTGGAATGATATATTTAGTTAAATTATTTTTTTTTAAATAACCTTAATTCACTGGAAAATTAAAATTATTTTTAAGTCCTAATATATTGCGAGTAATGGGTAACTCAAAGGGTAACACGAATGTGGTCAAGCAGTTAATAAAATTTTAGTATTTTTACGAGTTTTTGAACATTTTAACAAATAAAACTCTCTTTTTTTCCAATAAATATTGAACAGATAACAAAAATCAACAGAGTAAAGCCTTGCGAAATTTTCTTAATTGCATAAGGAAGGAAAAACAGAGAAGTTACTTTTATAATAATTGATGAGAAAAAATTAATTCCAGTTCTTTAATTATGAATAACACGGAGGAGTTTAAGCATACTAATTAAACTTTCCCCAAATAAACCTTCATTTCTCTAAATATCGAAAGCTTAAAATCTCCATGAACAACTACAGTGTTTGATTCAACAGGTGACCTGAGTGTAATCTAATAATTGATATACTATTAAACATTTATACGAAATTTGACTCACTCTAACAAAGAAAAGTGTTCTTTCCTACGAAAGACTGATAGGTAATAAAAAATCCTTAGATTTTAAAGTATTGAAAAAGTTTCTCAATAACATAGAGAGACAAAGAAAAGTTACGTGAAAAATTAACTCCCCCAAAAAATTAATTCCGTAATTTGAATTAGAAATAACACGGAGGAACTGAAGTATTCAATAAAATTGTCCCAAAATAAATCTTTATTTCTATGAACATTGATGATAAAAATGGGGTGTGTGGTATTTAAATGGTACCAATGGTAAAAATTATTTGGTGAGAAAAAATGATGAGAAATGGGGGATGGCACGTGATAACTGGATATAATCAAATTAGATTTTCACTCCAGCAAAGTACAGTAAGTAGATTACCATTGCGTTGTGTATTTTTTAATTTCGTAAAGTATAGTCAGAGTGAATGGTTACTTATCTGCACACGAGAATTTTAACATTTCAGAAACACAGTTTCTTTTCCGTGATCTTGGTAGCACGTGGAAGACGACATACATCAGTTAGAAAGCACGAGGATCAGGCGACGGGGGAAAGATGGAGCTAGGCCTACTACAGGGTGGCTAATAAATACTGTGACAAATATCGAATCATTTAATTACACACAGATGAAATAGAAAATGGAAAATACAACAATATTATGAACATTATACATGAAAGTTTACCATGAAATAATTTTACTCGAATCGACCGCCATCTTTATCGATTACTAAAGATAATCTCTTACGCCACTGTCCTATTGCGGCACGAATCATTTTATGAGGTAATTTGTCCCATTCACTCCGTATGGAAGCTTTGAGGGAGTCCAAACTTCTGTGCTGCTTAGCATTTACTTTAGACTCTAAAATCCCCCAAATGCAATAGTCTAAAGGATTTAGATCTGGTGAAGAAGGTGGCCAATCTTCTTGCTTGATAAACTTCGGGCAATTGGCATGGAGCCGTTCCTGTGTTGTTTTGGATCGGTGGGACGGTGCAGAATCTTGCTGAAATATCCAATTCTTTTTGGGATACAATCTGTTAGCATGTGGTAATAAACGTGTAGCCAATACTTCCTGTTTGTAATATTCAGCATTGATTTTTACCCCTTTATCGATGAATTTCAGAGGCAGTTTTCCATTGTGTGACACTGCAGCCCAAACCATAACAGAATTCTTGTTCTGAAAGCGTTTAACAGTTCGAAGATTTTCAGGTATATCCTCGAAGGTTGCTGAATATACAACATCATTTTTTGCATTATAACTTTGTTCTGTACAAAACAGCTTCTCATCAGAGAAAATTATTTTTTCAACACTTTTGCTACCGTGCCGGTTCAGCAATTTCTTACATCTTTGTAACCTTTTTACTATTTGTGCGGTAGTCAAACCTTGAACTTTTCTTTTGCGATAAGGGCGAAAACCCATGTCTACATTTATGATAAGTTGCATAGTTCTGCGACTGATGTTCTCTTCTGCAGTCATTTTATTTGCAGAACGTTGTGGATTTCTTCGTATCTTTTCACGAATTCTTTTGATACGTTCTTTTGTACGAACAGTGCGTGGACGACCGGACCTTGGTCGATCTTTACAGCTATTGGTATCCAATAATCGATTTATAGTCCTATATATAAACGTCCTATTAAAACCAAGGCATTTTAATTGCTTAAATATTTTACCTGCAGAAAATCCGCGATCAAAAAGCTGTTTAACCATTAACCTTTTGGCTTCCATCTTTAAAAATATTCTACATGTTTTACTTTAAACAAAAATCGTCTGCGTTTACAAAAAAGTTGCCAATCACACAAATAGATAAATAAATTGTTTTTCCAAACGATTAAAATTAACGCTTATTTTTTGGAGTGTTACAGTATTTATTAGCCACCCTGTAAGTAGAATCTGGTCCACGAGTCGAAGCATAGAAATTTGACGAGGAGCCGGACAATTGGACTTCTGAAAGTGACACACATCTAGATGTAGCTCGGCGATAATTATGTCTGACCCAAAGGACTGGTCAAGTCAGGAACTTTTGTAGATCTTGCTGGACGATGCATTTTGAATATGTTGACTCAACACGAAGAAATAAAACTGGCATGCTTTTAAAATTAATGGTGTTTATTCCTCTAAGACATCTTGACGAGAATATGAGCACAGAAATATACAGGTTAAAGCCAGCAGCCAGTATCACAGAATTTAGTCCGGAAACTAGAAAAAATGAGGGACATCGAAAAATCCTCTCGACAACATGCTCTTAACAAAATGCTCTCTTGTCACTGCAAGCGCGTTCTCTTATATAGAATGCATATCCTGCTCACAGACTAGAGCTCGTTAGCGCCAGTATGCTTCCGCTCTGATAAATAGATCGCATCTCCTTTTGCACATATTAATCAAATCAAACTTGTAGGAAGGGATAATTAAATAATTTACAAATGCTAGCTGTAGCAAAAGACTATATTAAAAACTAAATACTAAAAACTGCGATTACATTGATATTATTATTAGGGAAAACTCTGCGTATGAATACATTCCCTATCTTGCACGTGTTTATCAGTTAAACTACAGTTAAGTGAAGGATTCGAATCGCCACGCGATTTCGAATACGTGAATTGATTCTGTTATTGTTGATATATTTGATTATTGTAGATAATAACAATATAATTGCTTTAAGAATTCAAACTGTACTTGGAAAATTATAAGTTATATTTTAATCATTAAGTTAACCGAGCAAAGTTAATATTAATACAGCTAGCGAATATTTAATTTAAGAGATGATATAAATTAATGAAGTTAAATATAGTAGTTAATTAAAATTGATATTGATAATTATATTTAATATTTAATAACTGAAATGGTAATTAATTTTCTACCTAGTGACGTTATGTCCCAATTGAAAGCAGCTTTAAATTTTCATATAGAACGAATAAACAGTAACGTGATTCAACAGATGACGACGCGAGAGTAGTCTAGTAATTAGCAATAATTTATCTTTTGCACAAGATTTGGCGATTTGGGAAAATAAATTCCAGTTCCTTAATTAGGAATAATGCGGATGGATTAAGGATATTTTTGGATCAAACATGCCCACTTCCGAGAAAGGATTAGGGGACTCACTACCCTTAAATCTTTAAAACATTCGAATTTTTGAAAAAAATATATGTTAAAGCCTGATCATTTCTGAACAAAATAAAGCAAACTGCATGAAAATATTCCGCTTAATTCCGGAGATATCGACATTCTAAATATTTAATTACAATTAAAGTTTATGGTCAGAAAAATTTTAAACTCATTTTTCTCAAAATGTAATTTTGCGTCATTCCGCAACTGATATCTCAAAAACTATGAAACATAATTCCATGAAATTTTTATCACTGCATAATCGAGTTATTTTATTGCGTCTGAACTATAATTATTGCAATCACTGCACATTTTGTTATTTTTTCAGGGGTAAATTAATGCAAAAAATTTAAGGAAATTTTAAGTATATTTTGAGCACGTTTAAAAAAATTGAAAAAATATTTTAATGTTGAATATTTTAGATTCAATTGTATTTTGAATTATTTATTTTAAATATAAAATAGGAATTATACATTTAAGTGTAAATTTAATTTCATAGTTCTGCGCGCAAGCCAGTATACAATAAAAATGCTTAAAAAACAAGGTATATCTAAAGCATTTTTTAAAAAAAATTATTTAAAATTGTTTTGAGAGTTTAAAATTTGCTTATTAAAATAAATATATCATTTTATCATCTACCTGAAATTGGGAAAAATTGGGAGTAAATTGAAATAGTTACAAAGAGTCAAAAAGTATGAAAATATGCCTCATTTCCTCGACTTAAGAGCCGTGATTCCCCTTAATATCGAAAGCAGTTTCTATTCCCGATCTGTTACCCTGAATCTGCCACATCTTCGGCCCACTGAAACGGCTCTCAAAGGCCGCCGGTTTGCGAACGATCCAAACCCAGAGGCCGTTCAAGACTGGTTTCGCAGATAGCCGCGGATGTTCTTCGCCAAGGATATCCAAAATATAGTAAGCGATTGGACACTTATATTCGACTCTGTATAGCGGATATGTAGTACATGTATCACTATCACTTCCTGGAGGTTCCCATTTCCTAGCCAATAAACCCTTAAAGAAAAAAAACCAAAGTTCACTTTATTTGGGCCAAATGCACGGCTTATATTTTCCAAAATAATGCATTTTTTATCCGTACTAGCCGCTTAACGACCAGCATGGTCGCTTTTAGTTTCCATGTTTTTATTAACTCGCTTTCTTGTTTGTTTGTTTGTGTGTTTGTGTGTTTATCCAGTACAAATCTTGCAATCGATTTTTAACTAACTTCCCAACTAGCTAGACATTTGAAACTTTTAGAACAGCTCAGAACACGATGACAATGCATTCTTTTGATACTTTTAGCCATCTTTAAGCAAGATTTAATTAATTTTCAGTTAATTTTGTTTTGTAGACTGGTGCAGCCATCTATCGACCGGAACGGGAACAAAAAGTTAAGCGCAAGTTAACTTCCAATTAACTTCATTTTGGACAACAAGTTGATGGGATAATTCATCAAAAAAAATTTAAAAAGTATTTATTAATACATAGAATTGTCAAGTTTATATGATTCAACAGAAAATTTAAAATTGTGGTATATAAAAAGTTCTTTTTATCTTGTAATTATTTTATATTTTCTTTTGCAAAACAACTCAACTGAAAGTAACATATGCAAGGAATGTTACCATTACCTGTCATCATAAATATACGTCGTTAAGGGGTATTCTCTATGAGGCTGATTCTAAAACATCGTGATTAAAAAATGTGCATTTCCATTACTTCAGTGTTAAATATAAGACTGAGAAATCCAACACCAATTATTTTAAAAATTACATCCGTCTCTGTATGTACTATTTTTCAAAATTAAGATATCTACACTTTATCATTACATCAAATAAGAAATTGTTGGGGAAAATTTTCACTTCAAAAATGAAGTAACATTTCACCAAGTACTAAAATATACTGTGGATTACATCACTCTCTGCATGTACTGTTGTTTACAATTCATATTTCTACACTTAATCTTATCAAATAATAAATTGTTGGGAAAATTTCATCACTTTTTATAAAATGGAGTAAAAATTCAGCTAGTACTAAAATATAGTGTAGATTACATCACTATCTGTATGTATTATTGTATGTACTATTGTTCGCAATTCAAATATCTCCACTTAATCGTATCAAATTAATAATTTAAAATTATTTCGTGAATAAATTAAAATTATTCACGAGTAAAATACAGCAATTAAATTGTACCAAATTACGTGCTATCGTCGAGCCACTACACACACGCGCTTGCAAAATGGGGACGGCCGCTAATGTTTACATCCGGTAGTTGCAGCCATTGCCATTCGGAGTGTAGAAATATCGTCGAATTTTGTGCCGCATACCTACGCGTTTTATATATATAGATTCACATCCGTATCAGTAAAAAAACCGAAATCTAAGGACATGTTCCCATAGAATCCATCAGCGTCAGTGTTACTCGTATTAATATATTTTAAACCAATCACAGACCTTAACAATTTCGTGGGTAATCGTTTCGAGGTTTGTAATTGGTTAAATATATTTCAATACGAGTAGCGCTGACGGATTTTAGTATCTGAACAGGTCCTTAGTTTGGCGGCCTGTAAAAGTATTTTCACCTTTAGCTTTCCCGCATTGCAGAATAAGTTCTTCTAGGACAGTGGTGCGCTAACATTTTTCGACACCGAACCACTTTTTTTTAGTAAAAAATCCCTCTACCCTTAATGAACAATTTTTGGTAACAGAAAAAAAATTTAAGTAAAAAAAATCACTCGACCCCTAATGAACATTTTTTTGTAGTAACAATTTTTTTAAATAAAAAATCAGAGCACCCCTAATAAACGTTTTTAGGCTGTGGCAAAATTTTTTTAAATAAAAAATTACTCGACCCCTAATGAACATTTTTGTGTGGTAACAATTTTATTTTATATAAAAAAATCATTCCCCTCCCCCAATGAACAGTTTTAGTAAGTAGCAAAATTTTTTAAATAAAAATCACTCCACCCCCTAATAAACTTTTTTGGTAGTAGCAAAATTTTTTTAATAAAAAATCACCCCACCCTTAATAAACATTTTTTGGTTGTAGCAAATGTTTTTTATATGAAAAGAATCACACGGCCCTTAATGAACATTTTTTGGTAGTAGAAAATTTTTAAATATTAGGAAAATGTTCACAAGAATAGAAAAAAAGCAAATTTTGACTAAATATTTTAATTTCTATGAACTGTAGATTGTGGTCATATAATTTCTATGCATAATAACAATAAGAAATATCTTGCTTACCATATACACTTGTTTTTGGCAACTCTCATGTGACCAAGACTTCATAATGAAATATTAATATGCATTTGTATTTCATTTAGGTAAGAATTACCAAAAACTAAAATAAAAAGAATATAATTATAAAATTATAGGTTTCATAATAAAACATCGCAAATTATAAACTTCATCTATATATATAATTCTATATTCAGTTATAATTCTATATTCAGATATATAATTCTATATCATCTATATTCAGTTACGTAACTGAACTAACTGATAACTGATAACTGACTGACTAACTGATAGATAGCGCACAGACCAAACCGCTGGGCCTAAAGGGCTGAAATTTTGCATGCCGATTCTTCTTATAGTGTAGGCGTGCACTGAGAGAGACTTTTGAAAACTTCTTCATAGATTTTTTTTAAATTAAATTTTTAAGCTGTTTTTTTAACATTCTTTAAAGTTTGGATTTAAAATAGTAATCTGAGGTTATAAAATTTATATCGCGAGAAAGATCATAAAAATTCCTTTAAAATGAAATCTTTTTTCGAATCTTGACCTACATTTTCTGATTTTTGGTGAATTTTAAAGATTAATTTTTAGAATTTAATTTATTAAATGCTGATCACGTGGTTTCTTTTCTTTTTGTGATACTTTAAACTAACACTGCGCCTCGTGCATAACAACGAAATATACCAAACATTTTTTTTTCTTTCTAATGCGACAGACGATTGTACATAATCAAAAAAATATTAAAATACAGTAAAAGATGTTCCTCAAACTGTACTATATTAACTGCACTATATTCTTTATGTTCTATTAGATTTAATTTGAATATTATCTTCTACATTATTTTGTCTATAAAAATATCCGTTACGATTTTTTTATAAATATATATATATATATATATATATATATATATATATATATATATATATTTGGCATTAATTGAATACATTGACCGTTGTATTTAATTTGTATGTACTCAATAGCGAAGCACGGGGATTCAGCTAGTTTATTTATACAAAACTAAAATAGAAAACAAATGAATTAGAAGGGTAAGCCAAAGAATTTTTGTTGAAATATTTTAGGGTGCTACCCTCATATCATCTTCCATGTTATCTCTTAATAGTTGTATAATTTTTATAACAAAAACTAATTTTGAAAAACCAGTTTTCACGCAGAGAGGTAGAAGCGAATGGAATCAATGTAAGTATAGCCTTGCTAGATTATTTGACATCTCATATAACAATATTATATCCTATATTTTTTAAGATAGAAAAAATATAAATACAAATATCAAAAATATAAAAAATGTAACTCTAGAAAATTTAAAGCATATTTTGAATTAAAAAATTCTATGATATAAATTTACTTCAAACTATCCACGACTCATGGTTTGTGTAGCAGTGTTCCACGGCATTGGTTCCTAACCGGTGGTCCGGGAGCAACCAAGAAAATTGATTCTTAACCGGTGGTCCAGGATCAACCAAGAAGACTGGTTTTTAACCAGTGGTCGGGAGCAACCAAGAAGTTTGTTTCTTAACCGGTTTCCGGGAGCAACCAAGAAGATTGGTTCTTAACCAGTGGTCCGAGAACAACCAAGAAGTGGTCCGCGAAGTCAGCAGGTCGTAAAAAAATTGGTTTCATCGTTTCAAAAAGATGAAACCAAAACGATTCAAAATTTTTTTGGGTTCAAATTCTAAAATTCCCTATATTCCTTCCGTTTCCTGACGATTCCCTGGCCAAGTAGTAGGGTTAACCTACCATACTTACAATAATCTGCTCTAAAATTTCCCATATACAGGCCCACTCCGGAACCCTTGAATGATGACAAATCCAGATAGCAAAAATAAAAACACTCGGTTCGAGATTTTAACACCAAAGAGTGTTTTTGATTAAAATCCTTATTTTCTCCAACTATGTTAAATGTCACCAAGGAATCATTACTTGATTTTTCCCTACTCTGTTAAATTGTCGCTAAGGCATTGCTGTGTTGCTTGTTTAACCGGAAATTTTGGCGAACTTGAAAAAGACAGAAAGGGAAGTCTCACAATGTGATGACACCTGATTGTTAAAAACTACTGACGTTAAACTCGCTCTATATGGTTCAATAAACTTACTCAATACAGAAAAACCAACTAAAATGTCACTCAAGTTCGTGTACTGAAGTGGACCCAAATGCTTGATCCCTACGTAGGAAGGATTATGACTTATCATCGGACATCTGAATTAATGTTCATTTACGGGAGCACCATATTCGCAATTTTTTTAACGGACAAAATAAGTCTGGGAAAATGAGAAAGTTTTGTTTTAACTGACAAAATAAGGCTGTGGAATGAGAAAGTTTTGTTTTAACTGACAAAATAAGGCCGTGGAATGAGAAAGTTTTGTTTTGACCAGCAAAATAAGGCACGGCAAATAAGAAGGTTTTGTTTTAAACGACATAATAAGGCAGGGAAAATGAGAAAGTTTTCTTTCGACTGACAAAATAAGCAGGGAAAAATGGGAGGGTTTTGTTTTAAACGACAAAATAATGCAGGAATAATGAGAAAGTTCAGTTTTAACCGAAAAAATAAGGCGGGGAAATGAGGAAGTTTTATTTTTACCTAGAAATTGAGGCAGGAAAATGATAAAGTTTTGTTTTAAGCGACAAAATAAGGCAGTGGAATGAGGAAGTTTTGTTTAGAACCAACAAAATACGACACAGCAAATAAGAAGGTATTGTTTTAAACGACGTAATAAGGCAGGGAAAATGAGAAAATTTTCTTTTAACTGACAAAATAAGCAGGGGAAAATGAGAAGGTTTTGTTTTAAACGGCAAAATAAGGTGAGAAAGTTGAGAAAGTTCAGTTTTAACCGATAAAATAAGGCGAGGAAATGAGAAAGTTATATTTTTACCTAGAAAATGAGGTAGGAAAAATGAAAAAAAAAATGAGAAATTTTGTTTTAAACGACAAAATAAGGCGGAGAAATGAAAAAATTGCCAATAATTTTAAACTAAACTTCTTTTTTTTTTGGAAAATTTACTTTTTACATATCCAGGTACATTTTTAAATAGAAAGAGGAAAGTTTTGAAATTAAAAATTTATTAGTAAGTCAATATTTTATAGAGCATAAAACTATCTATGTCTACCCCAACAAACTAAAAATTGCTTTTAAAAAAATCAAATTTAAATTTTAAAAATTTGGAAAGCCCTCATATTGTATTTGAATATCTATTATGGAATGCAGAAACCAAAATAAAAGTGTATGCATTTGTTAAATTGTGATTAGAAAATACTACAAGGTAAATTTCCTATAGCTTAACATGCGTACTGGAAGACATGTGAGGACAGCTGGTCTATCGTTTTAACAAGCCCCCCCCCCCATAACGACAGAATATACAGCTTTTATACAATTTTAGTATGTACGTGTAAACTATATAAAACTCAAAAATAAATTGAAAATATAATTCTAGACATTGAAGTTATTAAAAACATGCTATTCGTGCTATATCTTACTCATTTCAATGACTTGTTTAATTTATATGATGGCACCTAAACGATTTTTTTTTCACTATTCTTTGATTTTGTTGGCCCTTAAATAATTTAACCTTCACGCTAAACACAGTTAAACATTTTTTTAAAATCCATTCTTCGTTAACTGTAAAAGTATTTTCACCTTTAGCCTACCAGTAATGCGGGTGAAATATGACATATCGGATGAGAAATGAGTACGATTTCATGGGCGTGCTTTTCGATAAACGGCGATACTACCGCCATCTGTCGGTGAGGAAAAAAACGTGACAAACGTTATGCGAAATTTTTCCTTTTCTAACTTGTACCCTAAAATTAACAAAAAGTAACAAACTTGAAATTCTGGGAGAAAAAAAAAGTAGAGATAAAGAGAAAGAATTAGGTAAATTACCTGTAACAAGAACTTATAAAGTACCAATTTTAAAAAAAATTACAAGGCTAGAATTGTGATAAAAAATTATCAAAATTCTGAATTATTATGAAAATCATTTATTTCATTATATAGACAATAGAATAATAAAAAATTTTGTGTCGAAACCTTAATATATTTTCTAAATTTGAAATCTAGACCAAAACTTTTTTAATATCATTTATTATTTATTTTCCTTTTTAATATAATTTTTTTATTTTGATAAACACTAAACTTAATAAATATTTATATAATTTAGGTCATAAAAACAAATAGTTAACTGTATTTACTTTTTAATAAATATTTAACTATACTTTTCAATAATAATTATTTATTTAAATTTATTAAAATAAAAATTTATTGCTTATTTATTAATATATATTATTATTTATTAATGCATTATCTTAAATACGAACCGCTATAAAAGAAAGCAGGAAATTCGCCAGTTTTGATTTTTGGGCTGGCTAATATTTAGCCAGTAGTAGCTCTTTTGTAGTTTTACAGACCAAGGAGTTTTTCTATTTGCATAAAAATTCAGCCATCACTATGGTATTGAATTCCTAGGCTTAAAACGTTTTAGTAATAATGTTTCTAGAATGCCTAAGAATACGGAAGCGTTTGCATTGTTTAGATTCGAATTTATTTTCGATCAACTATTTCATGTGGTTTGTAAGACCTCTCCACTGTGGTGTTTAAGCAAACGTGCGAGCCATTCCTCCGTTTTCCAAAAATTATTTTCCAAAATTATTTTTAAATTATTTTCAAGAAGGTGATTTTCCAAAAATTACTTTCAAAAAGGTGATTTTTCAAAAATTGTCAAAAAAGGTGAGGATTATCGAAAAGGTATTTTTAAAAATTATTTCCAAAATTGTTTTCAATTAATTTTCACACACATACGTCTGAGAGACTTTTTCACTGCGGTGGATATAAGTAAACGGGCAGGCCATTTCTGGATTTTCAAAAAATTATTATTTTCAAAAAGGTTAGGATTTTCCAAATATTATTCTCAAAATGGGTATTTCCCAAAAAGTTAATGACTTCAAAAAATTATTTTAAAAAGTCATTTCCAAAATTATTTTCTGTTAAATATTTCCCCGGTCTGCGAGACTTATTACTTTGGTGTTTAAGTAAACGTGCCAGCTATTCCTGGATTTATCAAAAAAATTATTTTTAAAATTATAAAAAAAATTTTAAAATTATATACAAAAGGAAAGGATTCTCCAAAAATTGTTTTCAAAAAGGTAATTTCCCAAAAATATATTTTCAAAATGGGTATTTTCCAAACTCTTTTTTGTCTTCTTATATTCGCCCACTACATTTGTTGTAGATTTGTTGCATTCTTATAATGGGAATACCGTTTAGGTGGATCAACACGCCCCCTGGTGCCACCTCAATTTAGACCGAGCCA
The DNA here is from genome assembly GCA_907164885.2 of Dolomedes plantarius. Lineage (NCBI taxonomy): Eukaryota > Metazoa > Arthropoda > Arachnida > Araneae > Dolomedidae > Dolomedes > Dolomedes plantarius. The sequence goes on from OU015490.1 coordinate 66,567,488, forward strand.
CCTCACCCCTAAGGGCGACATCTGGTGGACTCGTATTCTTTTCCCTCCTCCATACCACACTGAAAAACTCTCCGGCCTACGAGTCTAACGTGCCCATACCCGGCGCAGACACAAAGGCATTCAGTGGCACTTGTCGGGATTTCAAACGAGTCCCCTGAGGGCCTATTTCAACCGTGATAACCACTAGGATGTCATAGGCGCTTATAACTGAACATTTTTTTAAAATCTGTTTTGGGTAGCATGTCCAAAGCGGACCCCGCTAAGAACTAAAAAACTTTTTTATATTTCCATTTCTGATGAGTTCGCTAAAGATGCAGAAAACTTCTATCTAACAATAAAGAATGCAGATGAAAAAGAATAAAATATAGAACTCAGAGGTGTAGTGAACCCTACACGTTTATGGAAAAAAAGATTAGCTTAGAATATGTATTCTGTCTATTAATACATATCCTTGATGTATGTAGAGAGTATCCTAGAATATGTCAGGTGTCTATTTATACATATCCTTGATGTATGTAGAGAGTAGCCTAGAATATATCAGGTGTCTATTTATACATATCCTTGATGTATGTAGAGAGCAGCCTAGAATATGTCAGGTGTCTATTAATACGTATCCTTGATGTATTTAGAGAGTATCCTAGAATATGTCAGGTGTCTATTTATACATATCCTTGATGTATGTAGAGAGTTTCCTAGAATATATCAGGTGTCTATTAATACATATTCTTGATATATGTAGAGAGTAGCCTAGAATATACCAGGTGTCTATTGATACATATCCTTGATGTATGTAGAAAGTATCCTAGAATATGTCAGGTGTCTATTAATACATATCCTTGAATGTATATTAATAGACACCTGACACTGACTTGTTCCTGTAGGACACCTGACTTGTTCCTGTAGGTGAAGAATAATCGAAATCGGAGAACATTCTAAACCCGACTCATACACAGCACTCCATGACGACATAATGACAAAAACTTCCCAGAGATGAAAAAAAATCTGATTTCTCCCTGGGATCTTTGCATCCAGCTCCTATCTCCACTCTCGACCTCCGGAGCACCCCCCCCTAAATGGGCCAATCAGCCACAAGCGGCTCGTTATCTGTCCCCTCTCCAGAACGTGACTCGCCTGCGGGGGCGATTTCGCTTTTCCCTCGTCCGTCGCCGCTCTCGTCTACGCACGATTAGGGACTCCGGAGATTTTTCCATAGGGTCGCAAAATCAATGTAAAAAGCCCGAGCGAAATCAATGTGGGCCAAATAGCTTTGTTATTGTTGAGGTATATCGGCGACTGTTCAGATATCCTTGTTACTTATATGTACCCCATGCGAAGGAATTGGACGCTTAAGAGGTACTAAAGTGGTTTTTGGAGAGGTCGTGTGTGCCCTGGGAAACACACGGAAAAAAAGAAAAAGGAGTTCAGTCGTGAGACGGTAAGTACTTGGGCCAAACGCGAATTGTGCTTCGTATCGAATGGCACTTTTCTGGGGACACACTGAAAGGGTTTGATTTTACGTGCGTGTCACCAGAACATGTAACGGAAATTATTGTAACAATGTATGTGCTATGCAATTATAAAAAAATCTTCATGTTCTGCTATCGCAAAGACATACATACAGTGAAACTTCTCTAGCTGGTCACCTCTCTAAACGGCCATATTTTTGTCAAAACCGATTCAAGACTTCATAGAGCTAAACTTATGGAAGAAGCCCTTTTTCCACGGCCACCCCTCGAAACGGCCACTCATTTTCGGAACCATGACGTCGCCATAGAGCAGTCTCACTGTGTATTATTATACAGGTGGTTATCAAAATAATGGAAACACCTATCAATATTAGTGGTGTTTATGAATGTGCTTCGTATTCCTTAAAAAAACAAGTCTAGCCGCCAATTTTTTTTTATATAATATAGTGTATGTATTATTCTACTGTCAGGTAGCAGTAATGAAGCTAAGGGCATCGTGCTTTCGGGGGGAACAGCGTAAAATGTCAAACCTTGCAGACCTTGCGAAAAGGGCAAATTGTTGAAGCGCGTTCAAATTGGAGAGTATCTATTACTGCAACCCCCAGGCGAATGGGTGTTTTTTCCAGCTATGGTATCGAAAGTCATGATACCATACAGAGTGCACGGAAAAGCATCCTTTGCCAAGCAGAATAGTGGACGAAACGGAGAGCTGGGTGAAAGAGACGGACGAGGTATTGAAGCAGATTGTGACACGAAGAAAGAAAACAACGGCAACTAAAATGACCGAAGAGCTCAATCTGCATCTGCATGTTCTGGTATCAACCATTTGTCGTAGAAGGAAACTTAACAAACAAAGCATTTACGGAAGAGTAGCTATTTCCGAGACACTTGTAATAGAGGCCAATACAAAATATCGTCCACAATGGGGCCACGACCGCAAATCCTGGTCGAGTAATATGTCGGAAAACGGCATTTGGTCCGACGAATCATTGTTCACATTGTTCCTCACAACAGGACATGCGCATGTCTGGAGAACACCTAGACAAGCGTAAGATTCTGGCTGTCTCATCTCAACTGTCAATCATGGAGATAGATCTATCAGAGTTTGGGATGGCATCTCATGGTTTACTTCGGGCCCTGCTGTAACCCTAAAAGGGAGATTGAATGGGATGGACTACGTCGAAATTTTAGTTCACTAGTCCATCCTATGGTGCAAACATCGTTTCTTGCAGGAGATGGCGTTCTCCAGGAGGATAATCCCCCTATACATACAGCTAAATCTATCAAGTTTTGATTTAAAGAGCATGAAAAAGAAGTCAAATATCTTATCTTGCCCTGTACAATCCACCCGACTATATATCATCCAACCCCTGTGATCTGTGTAAGCGGATAGAGCCAGGTATCGATATCCACCACAGCATCTCTACAGAAACTTTCATGATTTTGCCCTGAAAATGGTATAATATATTCTTAACTACTATTTATGACTTGTATAATCCGATTCCAAGGTGAATCAGGTGGTAATACATGGCAAATGTGATCCTGTGCCGCATTAATAAAGGTTTCCATGATGTTTCTTAATGTTTCCATTATTTTGATAACCACCTGTATATACAGTGGAACCACGGTACTCGACGTTAATTGGTTCTAGAAGGCCCGACGAGTATCGAAAACGACGAATATAGAACGAATTTTCCTCGATTTTTTTAGCGACACCCTGTGGGTCCCGACCTACAGTTTGCGCACCACTGGGCTAAAGCAACAATTAGATAAAGTGTCTTTGTCTTGAAAGTAAAACTTCAGCCAGTTATGGGCAATATTAAACGTATTTATATTATTAATAATGAAAGAATTTTTCAAACGTAAAATCCTAACAGTTTCATAAATAAACTTTTTCTTCTATTACCTTACAAATTTTTAAAAATACATACTATTCAATAAAAAATAAAACCCTGACGCGTTCGATGTGAAACTTCTAACATCCTTAGTACACTGCGAAACGCTTGACTGGCACGTTTCTGAATGGCGGAGTTATCGTTTCGGCGCGGGTCACGTGGTTATCTATTGCCTGGCGCAATGACTTTGCGTGGATGGCGAGAAACATCTTTCTTTACGCCAACTTATTTTGTTTTTCTTCCAGCGTGGCAGGTACTTCTTTCCAAGGACATTCTCCAACTCGAAACAAGGGATTCCTCAACTGAATATTTGCATTGTATGAATAGTACATGAATAAAGATACTTTGGTTGAAATCCGTCACACGTTATATGTTACGTAGAAAAACACAAGTTTAGACCTGTGTCATTTTTTATTACCTCAGACCAATATAAGTTCAGAATTCAACAAGAAATATTTGACATCTAGAGCTACGTAATACTGATACAATTTAAATCTATACTAATATATAAAGAGAGAGAGGGGATTTTGTATGTGGAGGGTAATCTCCGGAACCACTGCACCTATTTGAAAAATTCGTTCACTATTTGAAATATACATTATTCCAGATAGACATAGGCTATATATTATGTATATCTGATCAGTAGAAAGAAAGTTTGGGGCCTAAATGTTGAGCTGATGCTTCACTTTTAAAATTTTTCCTTTGTCAACCATAGTCAAGTAACCATAGCAACACATCAAACGATATTTTCATTTATTATCAGTAAAACATTTAACATTTGAATTTTCTTTGTCGACCAAAGTCAAGTAACCGTAGCAACACATCAAACTACATTTTCATTTATTATCAGTAAAACATTTAATATTTTAAAGATTCAAGTGGAGGAGGTATTGATAAATACAAAAAGGATTTTTGAACATTTAAGGTTTTGTTGAAGAAAATTGCATTTGGAACGACGCTTTTTATGGGACATTTAAGGTAAAAAAAGATTTACAATTTATTGGCTATCAACTGGAAATTTATTGGCATAATATTACAAAACTTTATTTAACTTATAAACTTTATGTTTTTGAATTGATGTACAGTTTTATGCACAATTTGCTTAAATCGAACTTGAATTATTGAACTTTATTCAAAAATCAGTGTGTTTCATTGAAACTGTGAAATTTATTGATTATTTCGAATAGGCCTATGTTTGTTCCTTTATAAGTGAAAAAAAATTGCTTCAATTGAGCTGAAATTTTATATACACTGCTGGCCACCCAAATTGCAACACCAAGAAAGACAAGAGATATCACAACAAAATTTATTTTGTAGATAACATATTGACCAAGTATCAAATGATTAAATTTATAGACTTCTGTGAAGTGTGGTTCCTGCCAAAATCAGTAGCCAGAGTAGCCGCCATTGTTGGAGATCACCGCTGCCACACGCCTCGGCATTGATTCAAACAGACTTTGGATGAGTTCTTGGGGTACAGCAGACCAAGCAGCTTCAACACGTTGCCAAAGTTGATCTTCTGTGGCAGCTGGGGATGGAATCTGGGTCAATCGTAGAGCAACCATGGACCACATGTTTTCTATCGGCGAAAGATCCGGAGAGCGAGGCGGCCAGGGAAGCAATTCAATCTGGCGATTGACGAAGAACCGTTGGACAATGCGTGCCACGTGTGGTCGCGCATTATCCTGTTGAAATATGGCTGTGGGCAAGCCCTGAAGGTAAGGAAGGACAACTGGCTCCAACACCTCGGAGATGTAGCGCTGGCTGTTTAAAGTACCGGCAATGCGTACTAGAGGTGTGCGAGAGTGATATCCAATACCGCCCCATACCATAATACCCGGTGCAGGACCAGTGTGGTGGTGCATAACGCAGCTGTTCAGCATCCCCTCTTCACGGTGTCTCCAGACTCGAATGCGACCATCATGGTGTTGCAGACAGAAGCGTGACTCGTCAGTAAAGACAATTTCATTCCATTCTGCCGCCCACATCCTTCTGTCATCGCACCATTGGCGGCGAAGACGTCTGTGGTTCTGCGTCAAGTGTAGACAAAGCAATGGACGTCTTGCGGACAGACCACTCTGCTGTAAACGGCGTCGAATGGTACGCGCAGACACTGGATGATGCGTTACAGACTGCATGTGCTGTGCTATGGTTCGTGATGTGACTGAGCGATCCGTCACTGCCATGTGCACAATTTGCCAGTCATCACGTGAAGTGGTGCGCTGAGATGGATGCGATCGAACACGCCGGTCCGTCGTACCCTCCTGCATCCAACGATCACATATCCGCATTACAGTTGTTTGGTTTCGTCCAACACGACTACCGATTTCCCTGAAAGATAATCCACAATCTCGGTAGGCCACTATCCTTCCTCTGTCGAACTCGGATACTTGATCAAAAGATGATCGCTGTTTTCGACGAGGCATAATTGATCGTTTTTTTGAAAAAACCACTAGAAAAACACAATTGCCGAACTTGAAATCGTCGAAATCTCCAAGCCTTAAATAGCGCTTTGAAGTGGCGCCACAGGCGCCCGTGATGTGCGTCTGCGCTGAAATTCTAATCATTTGCATATGTCACCTCCGCTAATGCATGTTGTAAATTTCATGTTATTTGCACGTTCCCTTCAAGGTGTTGCATTTACAGTGGCCAGCAGTGTAGATACTAGCTGAAAACCCGCACTTCGCTACGGAGTACATTCAAATTAAATACAATGGTCAATGTATGCAATTAATGCCAAAAGAAATAAATATATATATTTATAATAAATACGACGATCAATGTATATAATTGATGCAATTTATACATCAATTGCATTGTATACAATTGTATACAAATTTTGCAATTGTATACAATGTATACAATTGGAAAATTTCAGCCCTTTAGGTCCAGCAGTTTTTTCTGTGAGTTGTATGTCAGTCAGTGAGTCAGTTACGGAACCGTTTTATATATATATATATATATATATATAATATAAGTATGTATTGTAAATTTATCAATTTTTCTATGCAAAAAATAAATTATCTTGCAGTAAACGTATTTTCCTAAATGAAAAATAGAAACACCTATTTCAAGGGGGTGCTAGAGCTTATTTTCAGATTCAAGGGAGTGTTGACTGTTATAAAAGTTAAGAACCATTGGCCTAGGGGATGGTCTTTAAACATTTTATCCGGCTCATTTCACCTTTTACAATTCTCTGTTTTCCGGTATTACTTGAATATCATCTTCAGCCATCGGTTAAATGATGGGTCCTAATTATCTGTGAAATCCATAAAGTTATTCATAACTAGCGGCCCGTCCCGACTTTGTCCGGGTTGAACAAAATATTATACCAATAAATTTCCAGTTGATAGCCAATAAATTGTAAATCTTTTTTTACTTTAATAATAACCTAAATAATACATTAAATTAATTTTATGTTAGTTAATAATTAAAATAAATTTTTTTAAAGTAAAAGGCGTGCCGAAGAACGGATAGGTTTGAACCGCTAGCGTCAGAGCAGAAGCCCACCGCGATAGCACCACGCTAAGGATCGTTGAAGACTTCGCCACAAAAAGCGGTAGAGGACAGTAGCGGTAACAATGGAGATTGTTAGGATTAAGCCCCTAACTTTATTTCTACTGATTAGATATACATAATATATAGCCTATGTCCATCTGGAATAATGTACCTTTCAAACAGTGAAATAATTTTTCAAATAGGTACAGTGGTTCTGAAGATTACCCTCCACGTACAAAATCCCCTCTCTCTTTATTTATTAGTATAGATAGGTGATATTTCAG
>OU015490.1:66577130-66677130 GCA_907164885.2 Dolomedes plantarius
CATACAGAGAGTGATGTAATCAACACTGTATTTAAAATTTCCCCCCAACAATTTCTTATTTCTTGTAATGGTAAAGTGTAGATATCTTAATTTTGAAAAATTGCTGAATTTTTGCTCCATTTTATAAATGAAGAAATTTTCCCAGCAATTTATTATTTAATATGATTAAGTGTAGATATCTGAATTGTTAACAGTAATTCATACAGAGAGTGATGTAATCCACACTATATTTAAAATTTTCCCCCTGCAATTTCTTATTTGTTGTAATGATAAAGTATAGATATCTTAATTTTGAAAAATAGTACATACAAAGAGGGATGTAATTTTTAAAATCATTGATGTGGGCTTTCTCAGTCTTATCTTTAACTCTGTTCTAAGGTAATGGAAATTCACATTTTTTGATCACGATGTTTTAGAATCAGCTTAATAGAGAACACCCCTTAACAACATATATTTATGATGACAGGTAATTGTAACATTCCTTACATATGTCACTTTCAGTTGCGTTGTTTTGCAAAAGGAAATTTAAAACTAAAAGTGACCATGCTGGTCATGCAGTGGCTAGTATGGTTAAAATATAAATATATATATATATAAAAAAAAAAAAAAGATGAATGAATGACTAACTTCATGTTTACATTTTCATGTCCCGAATATATAAAATGAATACTTGTTATTCATTTAATTGAAACGCTATGAAAACGTGAAAGGTATCAGAAAATTACAGACTTTTAAAAATTTAAGAAAATTTTGCCGCTATGTTAGGTATTCGCTCTGAAAAGCACACTACTATACAGTACATACCGTAGATAGTACATGTAAAAACGTGATGAATGAATGACTAACTTCATGTTTACATTTTCAAGTCCCGAATATATAAAATGAATACTTGTTATTAATTTAATTGAAATGCTATGAAAACGTGAAAGGTATTGGAAAATTTACAGACTTTTAAAAATTTAAGAAAATTTTGCCGTTATGTTAGGTATTCGCTCTGAAAAGCATACTACTATACAGTACATACCGTAGACAGTACCTGTCAAAACTTGATGGTAAGTAATTGAACAGTTCCAATAAAAAAAAGATTCATAACCTTGTTAAAATATAAGAAATTTTTACAGAATATTAGAAAATAATATTCTGTAAAAATGTAAACATGAATTAATGTAAACATGAAGTTAGTCATTCATTCATCTTATAAAAAAAAAAAGATGAATGAATGACTAACTTCATGTTTACATTTTCATGTCCCGAATATATAAAATGAATACTTGTTATTAATTTAATTGAAACGCTATGAAAACGTGAAAGGTATCGGAAAATTACAGACTTTTAAAAATTTAAGAAAATTTTGCCGTTATGTTAGGTATTCGCTCTGAAAAGCACACTACTATACAGTACATACCGTAGATAGCACATGTAAAAACGTGAATATTAGAAAATAATATACTGTTTTGCAACCTGATGTGTTGCAATTTAGAACATTGAAATTTACTTGAATGTTTGCTGTTTGATTTGTTAATTTTAAATTGTTTTCTAATTTGAAGGTGAAATTTTTTAATACTTTTTTTTATTAGATCTGAAAAATAAAGTAATATAATTCGAGAAAGTGGCACAAAACAAAATAATAAAATGTCCCCTTATAATCACCTGAAATATTGTTTTAAGGTGACTGCCTACATTTGGAGCCAATTTTTTTAAAAAATCATTTTTTAAAGATTTTTTTGTTTTTTATGGTAAAATAGCACTTGAAAATTTAAAAATAAACAAAAACTTGCCAGTAAATACCATACTTTTTTATAAATTGGTCAATTTGAAGTAATTTTCAATGAAAATTAGCTAAAATGTGACACATCTGACAGTTATCTTAAATGACCCACAATCTAAGAGAAATTTTAAAATGCAAAAATGTTGCAATATGAAAATTTCCCCCAATTCATCATTCCTCTCCTTATAAAAACAGCCCCAAACACAGTGGCGTATGCAGGGGAGGGGTTGATGGGGGTTAACCCCCCCCCCATTTTTCTGATTACATATATTACTTAAATAGGTTCAAGCTCTGCACTGATTGCTGAAAACTACTTTTTCATAGTAACCCCCCCCACTTTTGAAAATTTCGGCGTATGCTGCTGCCCAAACAAAAACTATTTAACTATTTATTATTATGCATCAATTATTGAGCGTCATTTCATTAACAATAGCATCTAAAACATTTCCCGAAAATTTTATCAAATTATATGTATTATTGTGTGAAATATCATGATAACGGTAAAGATTTGTGCTAAAAACATAATTCTGAGAAAAACTCAGTTCAAGTTGTTTGCCACTTCAATTTTGTAGCAGACATTTTTTAAAATAGCTATAACTCTGCTTCTAATTGATGTAGAATGAAAATCAAAACGGTTTTGAAAAGAGAAAAGATTGAATTGCACGATTCCTGGAAAAAATAAAATTGACCAAAATAGTCAAAAAATGAAATTTTCAACGTAGGCAGTCACCTTAAAAGATACACTACCATCGCAATAGAATGCTTTACTAAAAATTATTACAGTGAGGTTTTTTTAAAAAAATATTGAAGTTTATAATTAAAAAACGTTCTTGGAAAAAAAAACCATGCTTGCAGCTGATTTTAAAATCCGACTTGTACAGTCTAACTAATGCAGCCAGATATTTAGAAACAATACTGCTAATTCAATCTATTTCAATGCAAAATAAATATTTTATATAATCATGTATTATGCTATTTATATGTATAAATAGGCTATGTATAAATATATTAAACAAAAATAAAATATATAAATAAAATCAGATTAAAATATCATGCAAATTATTCACGTGTAAATAATTTTTGCACGTGTATTTCAATTTAATGTACATATATTATATCTTATGCTATATATATGTATAAATAGGGTAAGTATAAATATATTAAGCAAAAATACAATATATAAAGAAAATCAGATTAAAATATCATGCAAATTATTCACGTGCAAAAAATTTTTGCACGTGTATTTCAATTTAATGTACATATATTATATATTATGCTATATATATGTATAAATATATTAAGCAAAAATAAAATATATAAAGAAAATCAGATTAAAATATCATGCAAATTATTCACGTGCAAAAAATTTTTGCACGTGTATTTCAATTTAATGTACATATGTTATATATTATGCTATATATATGTATAAATAGGCTATGTATAAATATATTAAGCAAAAATAAAATATATAAAGGAAATCAGATTAAAATATCATGCAAATTATTCACATGCAAAAAATTTTTGCATGTGTATTTCAATTTAATGTACATATATTATATCTTATGCTATATATATGTATAAATAGGCTATGTATAAATATATTAAGCAAAAATAAAATATATAAAGAAAATCAGATTAAAATATCATGCAAATTATTCACGTGCAAAAAATTTTTGCATGTGTATTTCAATTTAATGTACATATATTATATCTTATGCTATATATATGTATAAATAGGCTATGTATAAATATATTAAGCAAAAATAAAATATATAAAGAAAATCAGATTAAAATATCATACAAATTATTCACGTGCAAAAAATTTTTGCATGTGTATTTCAATTTAATGTACATATATTATATATTGTTAAATATATATATATATGTATAAATATATGTATAAATATATATTAAGCAAAAATAATATATATAAACTAAAGAAATTCTGATTAAAAATCATACAAAGTTATTGAATCGTTACTAAACACGTATTAGATGTGGAATATATAGAATTCCATGTGTTGTAAATGCAAAAAATCTGTATACTGAAGATTTGGCCTTTTGAACCGGCTAGCTTTTGTGACGTACAGTTTGGAACATATCACTGCGCATGCGTCAAGTTTGCAACTAAATTCGACATTATTGTAATATTAAATTGTAATACTGTATTGTAATATATATTATATATTATGTATTAAAAAATATATAGTATATATTAAAATATATATATTATATATGGTTAAAATAATGAAAACCTGTTTTACTGTGAAAAAAATTCTGATTCAATTTTTCTTAAATTAACGAATCACGGTGAATGAATGACTCACTTGTGTTTACATTTTCAAGTTCTGAGAAACACTATGATAACGCGAAAGGTGGCGGAAAAGAGATAATTCTCTAATGAAGAGATAATTTTGCAATAAAATTGATCGAAATAAAGTTGATTTGTGTCGATATTACGCTGTTTTAATTACAATTATTTGGGTTTAGTTGGCAAATAATCTTTTTGAACTTTACTTTTAACTTGTTAAGCCTAACTCATAAAACAAAATGGATGCCAAATGGATGGATATGAGGTGGTCGCTCCGGACGCGTTACGGACAGAGTCGACTACAGAACACGGCAACTATTATAAGGATATATATATACATATATATATATATATATACATACATATATATATATATATACATACATATATATATATATATACATACATATATATATATATATATATACATATATATATATATACATACATATATATATATATATACATACATATATATATATATATACATATATATATACATACATATATATATATATACATACATATATATATATATATATATACACATATATATATATATATACACATATATATATATATATACACATATATATATATATATACACATATATATATATATATACACATATATATATATATATACACATATATATATATATATACACATATATATATATATATACATATATATATATATATATATACATATATATATATATATACATATATATATATATATATACATATATATATATATATACATATATATATATATATATACACATATATATATATATATACACATATATATATATATATATACATATATATATATATATACATATATATATATATATATATACATATATATATATATATACATATATATATATATATATATACATATATATATATACATACATATATATATATATATATACATATATATATATATATATATATATATATATATATATATATATACATATATATATATATATATACATATATATATATATATATACATATATATATATATATATACATATATATATATATATATACATATATATATATATATATACATATATATATATATATATACATATATATATATATATATACATATATATATATATATATACATATATATATATATATATACATATATATATATATATATATATATATATATATATATATATATATATATATATATATATATATATATATATATATATATATATATATATATATATATATATACCGGGTGGCCATAATTAAACTGACAGTGCTCACAGTGTTCTGTAGCGCGATCTATTTGCGAGAATGACGCCATATTTTGTAGGAAGATTAAACAAGACGGGGGACGAAAGATTCCGCGAAAAAATAAATTAGTTCCAAAAGTCACCGCTAGGGGAATATTTGGCGCTGTGTAATAGAAAATAGAGTGTTAACAAATGCAAATTAATACGGAATAAAATTACCTTTTATTATGCACATTTTCTTATTTAGTTCAAGTGCAATATGGCAACACTTTTAAAAAAGCGTAAAATCTACATAAACACCGATAAAGTCTCGTGATCTGCAATATCACGTACGCTGAGCAGAAGAAGAAGTTCTTTATTCAAATTTCACGTTACATCCATTGGCACAGTGCCAGCTGCTTGGGTTTTAAAAGGCAATGTGTTACGTTTCGAATCAATCGGATTGAAAGTTTATGTGTAATGTCTCCTTTAGTCGAGCGTGCGTTACTGGTCAAATTCTTTTACCTCAACCAGTGCAACGCGTCAGCCGCTCTTCGTGCTTTTAGAACGCACAAAAAAATGCGTAAAGGTAACGGTCCTGTGTCAGTTAATGGGCTAAAAGCAATGGTTGCGACGTTTGAGAAAACAGGTTCTCTGAAGGTTCAGTCAGGCAGAGGACGAAAACCTGTACCACAGGATACAATCGAAGCAGTTGCCACGGCGATTGTCGACAGAGGACCAGACAATATTGCTGCCACCTCTAGCACTCGTGGATTAGCTCGGAATATGGATATGCCTTACAGTACGGTATGGAAAATCTTACGAAAGATTATCAACTTCTATCCGTACAAGATCAGCCGTGTACAGGAGTTACTGTACCCCGACCATGATAAGCGATTGACTTTTGCTCTCACCTCTCTTGCCAAAATGGAGGTGGATGATGCTTGACCGTGGAAAATCTTATGGGGAGACGAGACCCACTTTTACCTGCATGGAACTGTGAATACTCAGAACTGCCGAATTTGGGATGACAAATCACCACATGCAGTCACAGAAATTCCCTTACATTCACCAAAGGTAACTGTTTGGTGTGGGTTCACAGCGGAATTTATCGTAGGTCCATTCTTCTATGAGAACATTACCCTGACAGGACCGGAAACCTGTTCTGTTACCGGAGAGAAATATCGCCACATGTTGAACAGCTTTGTCATTCCGGCACTTCAGCAAAGACAATGCCTGGGGGAAATCATTTTCATGCAAGATGGAGCCCCTCCACACGTTGCTGTACGGGTGCAACAGCTGCTACGACAAAAATTCACAACAGAAAGAGTCATTAGCCGCTACTTTCCAACTACATGGCCACCTCGGTCGCCTGATCTTACCCCATGCGACTTCTGGCTATGGGGTTACCTTAAGTCCAAGGTCTATCAAGGAGTGGTCCAGGACCTGGCTACGTTGAAGGATAACATATCACGGACTGTACGGGAGATTCCTGCAGGCATATTACTTTCTGCTGTTGTGCATACTGTGCACAGAATACAATATGTGGTCCACAACAACGGCAGCCACTTTGAACCTCATTTGAATGCAAAATAAAATGTAATTTCCGTATTGATTTGCATTTGTTAACACTCTATTTTCTATTACACAGCGTCAAATATTCCCCTAGCGGTGACTTTTGGAACTAATTCATTTTTTCGCGGAATCCTTCGTCCCCCGTCTTGTTTAATCTTCCTACAAAATGTGGCGTCATTCTCGCAAATAGATCGCGCTACAGAACACTGTGAGCACTGTCAGTTTAATTATGGCCACCCGGTATATATACTTGTGTGAGGAGCGCGTACACACACACATATATATACATATATATATATGTGTGTGTGTGTGTGTGTGTGACACAGTGCTTACATCGCGTTACTCTTTATCTAATTAATTAATCTAACTACAAGTCATAAACAGTAGGCCTGTGGCAAAGAAAGACTATTTAAATCACAACCAAGAGCTTTATTAATTAATATTAATTAAAACCCAATTTGATCCACTAAGTTGCTATTTCCCTCATCACTCAGCTCACGACACGCGCGCCCACAGTGAACGACGAACGATTCTAATATGATTTGTTCTCTTCATGCGTTATGCAAAAACGTGGGTGTTCAGCGTCGCATGATCTGGTGGTATCATAGTCAGGCGCTTCCCGCCTGTACCTTTGTTGACGTAATCACAGAACATCCGAGCTAACAGTAAGCAATTAATTACTGATGATCTCATGGTCTTATGAATTCTCCGCTGCATGAAAAACAACGCTACTTCCTGAATTCGAAAAACACTAGAATTTCTAACAGTAAATTACCGTTTAACGCTAATTTGCCTAATTTTAACCCTAATTTATATAGTTAATTATAGTTTAAGTTCCTAGCATTACTTATACACTGAAGTGCCACTGAATTAGGGATAGCAAAGCCTATGCAAATTGTGTAGCGCTGCGCATCATGTATGCGCAAGTGAGGGCGCTGTGGTAACTGCATATATAGCGCGTACTGTGGTTGTTCTGAATTAGTTGTTGGAATTGCCAGTATGGGTAAACTGCCTGATTTAGACGCCTTCGATCGCGGACAAATCGTAGGTGCGCGACGCATGGGCCATTCAATTTCCGAAATCGTCAGACAGCTAGGATTTTCAAGGTCGACAGTGTCAAGAGTATACCAAGAATACATGGATGGTGGAAAAAAACTAGCGATCGGGCAAACTGCAATGGACAATTAGCCTTGACAGTGCGTGGTGAGAGACGGCTCAGGCGTATTGTACGTAGTCAGCGAAGCCAAACATTAGCTCAAATTACCATCCAGTTTAATGACGGTGCCAGTCGTACAGTCAGTAAACGGACTGTGCAACGCTCGCTTCACCGTATGGGTTTCGGGAGCCGTCGACCTACGAGAGTACCATTGCTCTATACTCGCCATCGGGCTGCACGTCTTGCCTGGGCAAGAGAGCACAGAGACTGGAATCTAGAGGACTGGAAACGAGTAGCATGGAGTGATGAGTCTCGCCAATATTTGGCCAATATTTGGCAAGCCATTCCCGTGGAACGTTTCCAGAAACTTGTTGAATCTATGCCTCGTCGTGTGGCAGCCGTTATCAAGGCCAGAGGAGGCCCAAATCGTTACTAGGTAGGTATCCCTATTTCAGTGGCACTTCAGTGTATATATATAAATGAAGATAAGTCGGATACATATAACAAACCAGGCACTTGTTGGAATTCATCAATGTTCCCATTAAAAAAAGTATTCTAAGGGGTGCTTTAAAAGTATTCCGAGACTCGGAACATTGCTGCTTAGAGTGCTTCGAAGTTTTCCTTATCTACATTTTCAAATTTTAAAAATAAAATGCCGTTGTAATAGAACTGTATATTATTATTTTTACCGAAATGGAACTTTTTTTCTCGATTTCGCTTTAAAAATAGGGAAAAACTCAAAACCCTGTTTGCTTTTTTTTCCTGTTTGCTAAACTAATGGAATACAGAAGCGAGTTATATTCGAGTAGAATATGGAAGCGAGTGCTAAACTAATAGTTTGCAGAAGCGAACAAACATTAGAGTGTGATTAGGAAGCGAGTGCTAAACTAACGGTTCACGGAAGCTAACTAATATTCGAGTGAGATAAGGAATTGAGTACTGGACTAATATTTTACGGAAGCGAAGCAATATTCGAGTGTTGTACGTATGCGAGTGCTAAATTTGTGGAGTGCAGAAGCGAGTTATATTCGAGTGGGATAGGGTAACCAGTGCTAACCTAATGGTATATGGAAGTGAATACTAAACTAATGGTAAACTAAAGGAAACACCCAACTGATAATTGAAGGAAGAGAGTGATATTCGAGTGGGATATAGAAGCAAGTACTAAATTTATGGTATACGGAAACGAATACTCAAAATAATGTTTTTCGGAAGCAAACTAACAATTCGACAACTACTCCACCTTGGTGGAACCTGATTGATTTCGAGACACACAAAAAAGTCACCAAATGTCGCCAAATCTGTATCCAGGCTCGACACGTCTCAAATTTCGCCAAAAAGTCAAATATTGAAATATTACTCTGAATGACTGTAAATAAACGGTAGTTATCACAAAATAAATTTAAATTGGAGAAAACTAAAAAACATTTACAATCGTTCAGAAGTATTTACAGCTATTTACAACACTATCGAAAACGATATGCTTCTAATGGAACATCAAATAACAAGTACGCGACCTAATGAAACATGTATATCAGACATCTAACTTTTCGGAACAGCTTAAACATTCCATTTCTCATTTATGTGATGTCCAGTAGTTCCTTTTTTGTTGTTGTTTTAATGCAATTACGCCGACAACTTTCGATCGGTCTGATCAGACTTCCATTTGCTCAACGGAAATTGAAACTTTGCTAATTGCGATCGAGTCACGTGACCTCTCGAAAGAAACCGAATTTGTTGACTTTGGTTCTTTCTCTTCCCACCACTTAAAAAAAAAAAAAAAAAAAAAAAGAACTTTTAAACATCATGTGTTAGTTTACGCTGTGCCTTGAACAAGGTTCGCGGGACTGTTTACTGCCGGCGAGTTCGACAACTTTGGTAAAAAAAAAAAAGAATTAAACGAGGGTTAATTAGTGGGATCCGTAGAGGTCGTACATAGAAAGAAAGAAAAAAGAAAATCCATTTGCTGATACCAAGATCCTTAACTTTCTTAAAGAGATATTGCAGGTGAAAAGAGATTTCTGATTTGAAATTAGCTCGAGCTAATTTCAAATTTCATTGGCACAATATTATACACGTCAGTTGACATCACCCATCTTCAATCCCGATTCTAAGCCATGAGGAAACTTTCCTCTCAGTAATTTCCTAATCACAGATTAGCAAATTCCTATTTTTGGTTTCCCTTTTGTGCATTTGGAAACATATCGCTGGTTTTTCAATAACAATTTTATTTAGTTTTCGGAATAGAAACGTTTAATTTTCTGGTTAAATGGTTAGGTCAAAAATCAGAATTCTAACAAAATAATTTTAAAATTTCTAGACGATGAAAAAATCGTCTAGAATTTCGGTCATATTCTATTTTTTAATATGCAAATTAATTTGTCCTTAAGAAGCGTTTATCAGAACTGTAGTAAAAAAAAAATTTTAATTTCTTGCAGGCGGAAAAAATTTGATTATATGAAATCCGTTTTTCTTAATCTGCGAATAAATTCTCCCTAAAAAGAGTGTCTTTCAGCATTGTAAAAAAAAAATTAAGAAATTTTCATGGTGGAAAAATTTGATTATATGAAATCCATTTTCCTTTATATGCGAATTAATTTGTCCTTAAAAGGCATCCACCAGAGTTGTCACAAAAAATTTAAAAATTCCAATGAGATAGGAAAAAATTAATTCCATGAAATCCCTTTTTTCTTAATATGCGAATTGATTTGCACTTAAAAGGCGACCACTAGAAGATTTACAGAAAAATTCGTCTTATAAAACATTTCGGTAGATGGAAGATCAGAGGATGGAGATTTCGCTATATATTTTGATTCTTAGTTTTGTGGACTTTAAGGCGACAATGGACCTTCAGATTGACAAAAGTATGTCCGAAAACGATTTTTTCTTCTTTCAGAATATGATTCTGCAACTCATAAGCTTTAAATTTAAAAAAATGTATGTTGATCCGATCATTATTAACCGAGTTATAAGTATTTTTTTCAAACGTAAACAACGGAAATGTTAGTCAAATTAAAACTTTAATGCCATTTTCACAAAACAAGTTTTCATGTCGTTTCGGTAAGTTCAAAATGTTCCATGCGTCATAATTTTTCTTGAATTTTCATAAAATTTCATAAAATGATTATTTATATATGTTAGAATAAAATTTAGTAATCAATTCATTATACTATTTTAAAACAACTTAAAATTTTTACAATAAAAAAATTTGTTTTGATAAAATTTTGCATAAATTGACCTCTTTTTGTCGATTTCTTTTCTAGTTTTTATAACTATAACTGTAAATCAAATATTGCTACAAACTTTTATTATAACTATATAAAGCTTAAGAGAGAAAATTAGATATCTGAGACAAAGATTAATATGCGTGGAGCATTTTTAAATAGAGTAATTAACAAACTGATTTTAATTAATATCTTAATTAATTACATTGTTTTTATTTTTTATTTAGAATATCCATCTCTAAACAACACTGTATAAGTATACAAAATTTCATAGCAATTGGTTAATAAATAATAAAAAAGTTTTTCATGGTCCATTGTCGCCTTAAAACAGGAAAAAAAATAAACGCTTTTTGAACACACTTTTGGAAAAAATTTACATTTGCCATCGCATTTTTATTAATTATTTTTTTCTTAATTATTACAAAACATTGGCCAACGCTGAACCAAGAGTTTAAAAAAAAAAAAAACCTGATCACTGGACTGAGGCGTACTACACTTCGACAGACTATCGAGGGTCAGTCATAAAGCTCAAAACCGGGCAGGTACCGGCTTAAAAGCTCAAAAACGCCAACCAGTGTCGCCTCTGCAGCGACAACGAAAAAGAAACACACTTGGGTGTGTCTCATCCACGGCGAGTGTGAAAGGTTCTCCGTGTACACCCCCGCGACTCACCCCCGTCCCGCCCTTCGTTAAAATTCGACTTCCGCCCCAACGCCCCCCGGATTCCGAACTCAAACAAAAAGGGCAACAGTCACACTCCTTAAAAATGCACGACGCCGGGCCATTAAGGCAAGCCAAATAGAGCCCCGAAAAGAAAGAATTCCATCTCTCCGGTTTTACATTTATAACGTTTTAAGCAAACTTTCTTTGGCAGCGGGGGAACGGTTTCTCATTTGGTGTCATGAGGAAAAGGGGCTTGTTTAAAGAGAGGGCTCCAAAAATATGGTTACTTCAAATTGGGAATTGATTTAACGAGACGGTGGGAGTAATTAACGGGCTGCGCGATACTTTGAGTGGGATTTTATCGATATAAAAGCGGGCAAAATATAAGCAGTATGCATGCCATGGTTACTCACAGGCAAATATTTATCTCGCTTTGTCTCTTTGAAAACTCGAATACTACTCTGTTTCAGGGCCCGATTTAGAAAATTCTTGACAATAGGCTAAGGTGACCAGATTTTAACATTGGTAAAGTGGGGCACATTGCCCGGGTGGTTCTTGATTAAAAATTTGGTCTATATGGAGCAAAAAAAATTTCATAGAACGCAAAAATAGTATTGTAATATATTTTTTTTAATTTCAACATAAGTACAATTTACAAATATAATAAATAAAAAAAAATTATGTATAGTAGTGTTTTATTCTTTGGCATATGTCTCATTTGAGTGAATTTTTTTTTAGTAGATAGCTGTCGTTGTTAAAAAAAGGTCATGAAATTTTTCACAAGAATTTGTTAAATTATATTTCACACATAAAATGGCTTTTAAAGTCTCAACACTGAATTGTGATTTTTCTGGTGTCCACACTTTATCTACAGTAGAAAAATCGCGTTCAGTCACAACATTAGTTCCTGGTAAGGACAGTGCATATTCCACAATTTTTAGTGTATTATTGTATAGAACATGGTTTGTTTCAAAATGATGAAATATTTCTAACCATTTATTCTCTATTGTGATTTTTGCTGATGCCCAAGAATTAACCTTTTCCTTATCAATATATTTTTTTACTAATGATACCTCATTAAAAAGATCATTTTCGGAAATATTACAATTATTTGTTATTATTAAAGCTTAACATTATAATATTAACGAAAATAATACAAAACTCATATCCTGGCTAAATAGCCACATGGCCGACTAAAACGTACTTCCCTTCCTGTTCTCCCACCGTTCCCTAGATTGTCGTACATTCTTCCCAAAAATCGAGACTTTTTTAACACGCCACGGGACGCAGAACAAATTGTTCAAAATCGGGACTGCGCGCCAAAAGCGGGACGTCTGGTCACCTTATAATAGGCACAACTCGGGATGGGGGCCCCCTAACATCATTGTGAAAGAATCATTGTGAAAGTACCATTTTACCAAGAATTGGCTATTTGGAGCGTAGAAGCCTTATCATTACATTATCAAATAACAAAAAGCAATACAACATATTAACTTCATCATTAAAACACCAATACAATGCATCCAGAAAAACTTATTAATCCCTCATATACACTATAACATACATATGATGAACCAATCAGTCAAATTTGAAAGGATATATAATAAAATTGCTATTAAAAAAGGTAAAATTTTTAAAAAAATTGAATTGGGAATTTTTTCTCTTTAAATAAAATTTTTGGGGGGCCACCAACATTCGGGGGCCCCTAGGCCCGGTCCTAATGGAAAATCAGGGCCTGTTCCGTTTTAAAGAAGTAGCGCTGATTTATATTTCCGGCTGTCACTTTTTAGTAAATAAACTACAGTGTGTACATAAATTAATGTCCCAACTTTGTTTAGTTTTCTTTCAATATCCCTGCAAAGTATGAACTTGTTGTTCATCGGAAATCAAAAATAACAGTTGAAAGTTTAAATTCGACACAGTTATAAGTGTTCAGTGTGAGCCCCTTTGGTAACACGAAGGATATTGAGGCGGTACGATAACTCATCCCACACTATTTTCGGCATGTTTGGTGTGACGGTTTGAAAAGCTGTAGATATGCGTGTGTTAGCGTCATTTGGCAGCAGTGGAACAAACACCTGATGTTTGATGTAGCCCCCAAAAAAGAAATCGCACGGAGTGATGTCGGGGCTGCGAGGAGGCCGTTGATGAAGAGCAAGGTCCTGGGGTCCTCGGCGACCAATCGGCCGGTGTGGCAATTTATCATTTAAAAACCCAATCTTCATGAACTTTCAACCGTTATTTTTGATTTCCGGTGAACAACAAGTTTGTACTTTGTTTGGTTTTCTTTCAATAGCTCTGCAAAGTTCGGATATTCATTTATGTACATATTTCATAGTTTCTGACTCTAAGCGCAACTAGAGTTTAAGAGCTACATGAATCACTTCAGAACCAGATTTCATAGTTTTCTTCCTTTAAATGCTAACAGATTTCGAGTCCTTCCTCTTAACCCATTTCAGAACCCGATTTAAATTTTTTTCTTACTTTAATTGCAGCTTAATTTTTAGGCCTTCCCTTACATCTCCAGAACCAGATTTCGATGTTTTCTTACTTTAAATGCAACTTATTTTTTAAGCCTTCCCTTAACCTCTCCAGATCCAGATTTCTATGTTTCCTTACTATAATTGCAACCTAAGTATCAGGTCTTCCCTTAACCTCTCTAGAACCAGATTTCGACGTTTTCTTACTTTAATTGCAACTAAAGTTTTAGGCCTTCCCTTAAGTTTTAAGGAGTTCCGGGTACATTGACTATACTAATTCGAACAGTTAACAATGAAGTTTGAAGGAGTTCCGGATCCAGTTTTCTTGTATGATATACTTGACAATAATCCGGTTTTGTTTTAAATGGGCTATTCCAGTTTTATTATCGACTATGTTATCATAGTTGTAGTTCTCTTAATATATTTAGTCACAAAAACTAAAATCTCGCAACTGACTGGACGTTGCACCTGATTAGCAAATTCAAATACACCCTATTTACGCCAGCGCCCCCTGGTGGTGCTCGGTCTAAAATGAGGTGGCACCAAGAGACAAAATGTGCCTGTCGCACTGGGGAAAAGAATTTTTAATACCGCGTCATCGCGTAAGGAAAAATGATGTTGAATAATTACAAGATAAAAAGAACTTTTTATATACCATGTTTTTAAATTTTCTGTTGAATCATATAAACTTGACAATTCTATGTATTAATAAATACTTTTTTAAAAATTTTTTTGAGGAATTATCCCATGAACTTGAAAGAAAATGAAGTTATTTGGAAGTTAACTTGCGTTTAACTTTTCGTTCCCGTCCCGGCCGATAGATGGCTACACCAGTCTACAAAACAAAATTAACAGAAAATGAATTCAATGCTGCTTAAAGATGGCTAAAAGTATTAAAATAATGCATTGTCATCGTGTTCTGAGCTATTCTAAAAGTTCCAAATGAATAGCTAGTCGGGAAGTTAGTTAAAAATCGATTGCAAGATTTGTACTGGACAAACACACACACAAACAAGAAAGCGAGTTAATAAAAATTAGACACGATATTCATAAAAAAATA
Organism: Dolomedes plantarius; assembly: GCA_907164885.2. NCBI lineage: Eukaryota > Metazoa > Arthropoda > Arachnida > Araneae > Dolomedidae > Dolomedes > Dolomedes plantarius. Next base: position 66,592,618 of record OU015490.1, read on the forward strand.
TCACATCGCAAAGAAATTCACACTTCATCAATCTACACAAAATTGTAACATAACTAAAATTCATATGTATACGAAAAACACCAAAAAAATTTTTTAACTTTTTTCATTACTAAAACTTTTCTAAAATTTTCGAAGTGCTTTCCGTATGAAAATTTTGCACCCAGTGATAGACGAGGGAACATTCTCGAAGAGATAGATATGATCTGCGAAGATTTGTGGTGCTTAGTGGCAACAGATAGAGCAGAATCTCCGTGCGTCAAAAAGAAACAAAATAGCGAACAAGAAATCTCCATATTTCGAAAAGAAACAAAATGGCGTAAAAGAAATCCTTTTCTACGGTAAAAAGAAACAAAATGTCGGAAAGGAAATTCATCTCACCTGCGCGAAGTCAAATATAAAAGAGAGAGCCGTTTTGTTCTCCCAAAAATGCATGACATCAAGCCATTAAGGAAATCCAAATACGGATCTCGCAGGGAATCTCGTTTCTATCTTCTTTTTTTTCCCGCTTCTTCTTTCGGGGAGTTTTACATTTCTAACACCTTAAACAAACTTCATTCGCGCGCGAATCGATAGGCTCGTTTGAAGAGTCGAGGTGCTGGCAAAGTATCGAAAATATACGACAGATAAGAGGCAAATGAAGGTGATGACTACACTGTGCGAAATAAAACTTTCTCGCGAGTAATTTAAAAAAAAAAAAGTCATGCACTAATACGCACACGAAAGCTAGTACAAAGTATAATTAACGAAAATTCACAAAGTTGCGGCAAGGATATAAACAAAATTGGTTTAGATAACTTTGGTATTTTAGCCTGGTAACGACAGGAACGTCAGAAATTGAATATCCGTAAAAACATTTGAAATTTTTTTAAAAAAAAATCTGCTTTTAATGTAGGATTACGTTCCTCCATAACGGTCCTCCGGAAAGCAAAATTTCAGATGTCCTGCGTCACGAGTTATGATTTATGAAGCGCGCAAAACTCAGTCTGTATCGCTTGGGCAAGCAGTAAACAGTTAAACAGAAAAAGTACCAAAATGCGTCAAAATTTTGAGATGCATACATGCATATATATACATGTGATTATCAAAATAATGGAAACTCTTATCAATATTAGTGGTGTTTATGAATGTGCTTCGTATTCCTTAAAAAACGAGTCTGGCCACCGGAATTTTTTTATATAATATAGTGTATGTATTATTCTACTGTCAGGTAGCAGTAATGAAGCTAAGGGCATCGTGCTGATGTGTATAATCAAGTTTTGAGTTAAATTAATAATACAGTGATTTTTTAATTTTACTTTATCATTTGTATAGTGTATTTCCTTTTAAATACCTGTAAATTAAATTACTTAAATTTTACACTATATGTAGAATCCATTTCTGGGGGAACAGCGTAAAATGTCAAACCTTGCAGACCTTGCAAAAAGGGCAAATTCTTGGAGCGCGTTTAAATTGTACTATCTATTACTGCAACCCCCCCATGATTTCTTTGCAGGATTTGTTTTATGTTAAAGTGATTTAGCAGTCTATGCTTGAATTTTTATTTTTGTTTATTTCTATTGTTTATTTTTTGCATTTAGACTCAGGAATTTTTAAAGATGTTTAGAATAGTATTTGTGTTTTCATTTGGTTAAGCTGTAATGGGAAGTGGCGAAATAGTAATGTTACAATGACGTAACTTTTAGAATAGAATTGGCTGCTGTTTCGCCATAACCGTCACTTACGGAATTGGGGTGTGTACGCATCTTTTATTTTGCATTAGGATTTTGTGTGCTTGCATGTAAGGTGCGTTGAGCCCATACTGTAAGTTGTGTTTGTCTTTTCATTTTCTTTTTCACTTATTGCTTCCTTGGGGGACTCGGGGCCTTGGGATGTTTTTTGGGCTTACCTGCATCCTATTCAAAATGTTCCCCTTGAGGTAACTGACATGGTTAGGCTCCCTGATGACGAGACCTGTCGGTTACCTCTGTTGTTTTATGGTTCAGTTCCGGCACTTATACAGAATCTTGCAGTTGGTGCGTGGATGCCCAGAGTGCTTGATTTCTGTTTGTTTCTTGTCTATATTCGTATTATTTTTATCTATCTCTGTTGGATTAATTATTTGCAACCCCCAGACTAATTGGTTTTTTTCGAGCTGTGGTATCAAAAGTCATTATAGCATACAGAGTGCACGGAAAAACAACCTTCGCCAAACAGAATAGTGGACGAAAGGGAGAGCTGAGTGAAAGAGACGGACGAGGTATTGGAGCGGATTGTGACACGAAGAAAGAAAAGAATTGCAACTAAAATGACCGAAGAGCTCAATCTTCATCTGCATGTTCCGGTATAAACCATCAGAGGTAGAAGGTTCTTCTAACGAAACTACTGCGGGTCATTAACGTAGGATTACTTATCGTTGCTTGCCTCTTTTTTTTTTTTTACAATAAAATTCCTACATACGAAGAGAAGGATGATAAAAAGCAATCGATTTTTAAATTTAAAAGTTCAGTGCGATTGATAATGGTAAATAAAAAAAAGCTAGCGCACGCCATCTAGGGGAAGAAAAATGTAATGTGTAATCCGAAATTAATAATTCGCACGAAGCGGAGATCTTAATATTTAAAACGGTACCTCATTTATCGATTTTGGTTAAGTATGAAGGGAGAAAAAGGGATTAAAAAAAACTTTTAGAAATAATATTCTGCCACTATTGATTTATAACTCGCGACGACGGTTTTAGCATCTGAAATTTTGCTTTACCGCGGACCGTTATGCAGAAACGTAATCCTACGTTAACCTTTTGCTTACGGGGCCCATTTTTCCAATTCCCCTTATATAACGGAAAATTTCATGCCCCCTTCTTAAGTACGGCCATTAATGTGTGTATATATATATATGTACACATACACACATACATACATACCTATATATATATATATATATATATATATATACACACATACATCTATATATATAAAAGAGCTCGTCTGTTTGTTTGTTTGTCCGCTATAGAATCCTAGACTGTTTCACCTACCGGGACTAAATTCGGCACAGATAATGTTTAGGACGCGAGAAAGGTAACGCAGCAAAAACGAAATTTCGAGTTCAATTAGTTTTTTTTTTGTTAATTTTTTAATGATTTTTTGTGCCCCTAAGAGGTGCGCGTACCTCTTAAATGTGGATACATCTCCTTCACCACAACACTTTATTTACCAAGAGGAGTATTTCTGCACGCTAAAAGCTGGGCGCTGCGTTATCAGTCAAATTCCGATGCGCATGGGAGAAGAGGGTTGGTACAAAAACACAACTTTCCCGGCTCTGCTTTGTGTCCTTTGTTATTTGCAGTTTTTTCTCAGCGCTTGAACCGATTTACAATTTGCTTTTTCTACGGTTTTTGGCCTTAGGAAAATTAAAAACCCAATTACAATTCGCTTTTTCAACGGTTTTTGGCCTTGGGAAAATTAAAGACCGATTTACAATTTGGTTTTTATACGGTTTTTAGCCTCTTGACAATAAAAAACCGAACCACCAAAATAAGGAAAATAGGCTTCATGCGGAATTCCGCCTTACTTTGATTAAACAAAGGGGATAACGCATCTTGCACTTTACCTCTTGGGTGATGTGGAAAAAAGTGCGTCTCTTGTGTGATGTGGAAAAAACTGCGTTTTTAAGGGAAAAATAAAAAAATAAAGGCAAATGTAAATTCTTCTTAGTTTCTTTTTCTTTTATTTTGTTTTGTCTGTTTCTTCTGTTTTCTTAGTGTTTTATACTTACCTCTGTAAGTCCCGTGTGATACTTTGTGGTACATGGGAATTTTATGTGTATTTTTTAATTAAAAAAAAGTAAATTATAAAACTTATATCTAATTAAACAGTGGATCAAACAAATCTAATTAAATCTAATTAAACAGTGAACATATGTAATCCAAACGTGCGAATCACGCTGTGTTATTAATTCTCAATAAAATCAGACGTATAATCAGACGAAGGTCCGCAGGCTGAAAGTTTCTTTCTTTCTTATTGTTTGTATATCATTTCAGTAGAAACGCGCTAAGTCATTCTATCTGGCCAGATGAACATGAAGAGCGGGGTGTGCAGCCCAGTATTTTTTTGATGGAATGCATGAAAAATTTTATATCTATATATCGACCCGGGCAACGCCGGGTAATAATGCTAGTATATATATATATATATATATATATATATATATATATATATATACTTTTTTAATGTATAATATAAAAAAAATTTTAAAAATCAGTAGAACCGAATATAAACACCGTTTTCTTTAACCGTAACTGTATGTTAATTTACAACTTATTTGAGATCTGGACACAGTATAAAAGACAATTGATTCAAGAACTTCCTTACATTATTACGTTATACAGGTATGCATGCTACAAAGTTTGTTAGTTTTAGTTATATGTGATTAAAACTGTTGTAATTATCGTAAACACTGTGTTTAATTAAGATTTTCCAGTTTTGAGTTTTAAAATTTTGTTTTAATTATTGTTCTACCTTTTTTAACTACTATTTGACGAAAGTCTAGGTTGCACTGAGGTTTCGGGCTTCCGGGAGTATTGCCGCGGCATAAAACTAGTTTAACCGGAGTAGGGAGGGTCACAACTGCCCACAGCCATTAAAAACTTCAGTTTCAGGATTTGGTTGTAGTTTCCCTGGATTAGCTTTCCACCAGTTTACTGTTTTACACTTATTTTAAAGATTAACACATTTTATATAAATATATATATATATATATATATATATATATATATATATATATATATATGTGTGTGTGTGTGTGTGTGTGTGTGTGTGTGTGTGTGTGTGTGTGTGTGTATTTCTTGGGCTCTTATTCTTGGGATACATGCTATCCTATCCCGTAAAAAAAAAGGTTTAAAAAGAAAAAAAGAAAAAAAACACTGTTCTGAATTTTATCCCAATAACAAAGCTTCCTCCATTATTGCGTAATATGACACAACAAAATAAAACACAGCACCATAGAGTCTCTATAGCATTCTTTCCACTCTCGTTTGGCAGATGGAGCTCCTCCTAATTCCATCCTCCTCCTCTCGGACATTCGTTACTTCCGCGAGTTGAGCCGAGAATTAAAACGGAAGTGTCGTCCCCGTACGTCGACGGAAGCCAGCAGGCATTAGGAAGAGAGCGCCTCCATTGCCGGAAGTCGGACGCAGGCGGGGAAATAATCACCTCAAAAAACAAGCAGGCGGGCAGAAAATTACGAGTCCGAGGATTAAGCGGGAGAAAATAAAATCTGCCTTCCTCTAAGCTCGCTCTCCAGGCTCTTCTGGACGTTTAAACAGGAGATTATGATAGTTAGAATACGTTGCTAGTCAAGCCGGCGTAGTTTGCATCCTGGAAGGCCACTTGTTAGGTGACACGGGATCTCTCTCTTTCAATTTCGAGAGGGAGTATTATAATAAGTTACGATAAACACTGACTTGACAATATATACGTATACATATACAGTGAAACATCTCTATGGCAACTAATCATAGTTCCAAAGAAAAGTGGCTGTTTGAGAGGGTGGCCGTTGGATAGGGGTTTCTTCCATAACATTGGCTCTATGGGAGTCTTGAATCGGTTGAACAAAATAGGGCATAAACAGCTTAGAGGGGTGAGTGACCGGCGAGATTAGTTTTACAGCATATTATATATATATATATATATATATATATATATGAGAGATAGATAGAGAGAGAGAGAGAGAGAGAGAGAGAGAGACAGAGAGGGGGAGAGAGAGAGAGAGAGAGAGAGAGAGACAGAGAGAGAGCGATAGATATACAGATATAGATATAGATAATTACATATGTATGTATACACACACACACACACATATATATATATATATGTATGAGAGAGAGAGAGAGAGAACATTATCATTTAAAGTTCGGGAGTAGTAGAATGATTATAAAGTTAAATTTGATATCCTATGTAGCGTGTAGCGTATGTAATACGCTGTATATATTTAACATAAAATTTTTTTTTTATTTCCAATGGCAAGTATTACAGGACAACAGATATCAAAAAGACAAAATTACAAGAACAAAATCTGAATAAATTATTTCAGAGGGTTTTAAAATTTTCTTCGTATTTTTCATAGCAGTTTCTACAGTGCCAAATGTGGGTCTTCTTCACTGTCCATTATAATATAGTAGAGTCCCGATAATCCGAAATGATTGGGACCAGAACCTTTTCGGATTAAGCGAAATCATTCTTAAAATATACTTAAATTACATAACAACGTGCGATTACATAAATATTACATATTACGTGTGATTACACAGTTTATTTTATAGGGTCTGTCTACAGCAGTGGTTCCCAACCGGTGGTCCGCGAGAGCCTTGGGAGTGGTCCGGCACCATTATATAAAAAAGTTTCCAAATAAATTGGGATTTTGAAAGCAATATTCATTGGACTAGATGTGCCGAATATACCCGATGACTCTCAGGTGTTGAATTAAAATTTCTTAAAAGTTTAACATAATTATTTTGTTATTAGAATATGATACGTTAGAATGTGAGTACGTTAATCCCGTTTCCCTTTAGCCCGAGGGATATTCTATTTAAAAAAAAAAAAAACGGAAGGTTTTCCCCCTCAAGTCGGTGGTTCGCACATGGTCCAATTTCTGGCTTAGTGGTCCGCAGTCTTCTACTGGTTGGAAACCACTGGTCTAAACATTACCAAATCGGGACGAAATGGGTGATAAGAGAGCGGAACGCTGCCTAGTACAGTAGAGTGCAAGATTTTAGACGATCGGCAAATTGTTGAAAAGGTTTTGAAAGAACCTGTCAACGTCTCAGACGAGAGTGAAAGTAAAGCAGACGGTGACAGGGAGTAGAGGGTATCCCACCTACACGAGGTGGCTGCATTTGATGCTACGTAGAGCCAGGGCCAGATTATGAACGCTGGGGGCCTCTGGGCAGATGCTATTTTGGGGCCCCCCTTATGAACATTTATAAAAATAAGAACTATTCATGGGCTATACATACTATTAGAAGTACTAGGTGCATACACCAAGGGGGTTTGGGGGTCCCTAGCATCAGGGGGCCCTGGGCAAGTCCCGATTTGCCCATGCAGTAAAAAGGCCCTGCGTAGAGACCTCAGCGGACACTCTTTTTCTAACGCACTGTCGTAATTTGGCTTCATGGGAGAGGTATCCTTTTCTTCGACAAAAAAATTTAACTGATTTTTTCAAACCAATGTAGCTCAGTAATAATTAGTTCAGTACATTTCAAATTTTGAATTTTCTTGTAATTTTCAGAAATATACATTATATTACTTAGTACCATTGTCGTTTCATTGTAACCTTAGTTCTTTTTGATTTTTGGTTTCGGATTCAGCGGACTTTCGGATTACCGAAGTTCAGATTATCGGCACTCTACTGTATGAATTCATTCGAAGTTTCAGCCGAACGATCAGAATACCTTTAAATATTGAGTACTTTCATTACTCTAAAGCAGGCGATTAAAATTTATTCCACAGCTGTGTAGTCAGATATTTAAAAAAATCCTTTATAGAAACGGTTATTATTTTTATTGTATATTTTTTTTAATGTGAATTTCGGAAACAAATGAGCATTTTTTAGATATTATACAATGCGATTTGTTTTTAATTTGGACAAAAAACAATGGAGTTATACAAAAATGTCTCTCAGAATTTAATCATGTTAATAAAATCTTTTGGGTAGGGATGATTGGCCCCTTTAATGATACAGAGCGAGGAAGAAAAAAGGATGCATGCGGTGTTTATTGAAGTGAAACGGTATATTTGATGCCCAGGCTTCGGCGCCAGACGGATGACTACAGCATAAAATCAAATAAAACATAAACCGTCACTCGAAGACACACGGAAGGGATGATTTTCTGTTTGGGTAAGATCCCTGCCAAATCAGGGGTCAATAAATCCTCCTGGCCAGTTTCGTAGTGTAGGTGTTCTATAAGCAGAGATCATCTGTAAATTTAAGTAATCGCTATAGAAGTAGGTCTAAGGGAGGTGTAAAATTCAAGGCTTTAAGAGGACAGTGGACTTTCAAAATTGTGAAATTTGTCCAAAAATTCGATTTTTTATTTTATTGAATTGTGAAACTACGGACGAGTAGGAATATGTTGCAAAAAGAATTTTTAATTTCTGTGATTACTTTTCTAGTTATAGGCATTTTTATTTTTATTTAGATATTCTGTGGTTACTAATAGCAATAACTTTAAATGTGTTTTTCTCAAAATAAAAATTTTCATGTCATACGAATATTCAAACTGCTCCAGGCGCATTTCTAATTATCGTATTGCTTTGAAATTTAAGCTTTATATACTTAACTGTATATCAAATAAATCTTATTGAAAAAGAATTATGCTTCGTTGCTCAGAATTTCTAAATTTTGTACTTGAAAAGATGATTTATAGGTATTTTGCGTAATAAAAAGGGTGTTTTCACTATTATTATTTTTGCTCTTTATATTTTTAATGAATGCTTAAAATAAACAATAAGTTTCCTTGTTAGTTCTATAAGGTATCCTGTAAATAAAAATTACCATATTATATGCAAAAAAAAATAAGCATGGAACATTTTTAATTAGGCCAATTTTTGATATAATTAATAAGTCATAAATTATTAATATTTCATCTTAAATTTTAACCACATTTACATATCTATGGTACTAATCACATATTCAAATTTCAAGTAAATCCATTCAAAACAAAAAAAGTTAGGTTTGAACGTCCACTGTCCACTTAATAAGGGAAATAATTCAGATTTATATAGAACTTCAAATAAAGGGGGAAAATACAGACACACAAAAAAATCGGTTCAAGATTTCTTTAATACGCTAACCAATATCCAAGAAAAATTAATCGATCGTCTATCGATGTCATGCCAAGGTTTGAATTCCTTTCCCACAGTACTAACGACGTACTAATTAGGGGAGTTGTACATCTGGAGCTAAAAAAATAAATAAATAAATAGCAGCTTTATAGAATTTGATTTCACTTTCATATGACTTTCCGCAACTTTTCGCAATCAGTGCAACACTTGGCCATATTATCCCTCGATCAAATCGTCACACTGTGGTCTGAAACTGACATATTTTCAACGTTTTGTCCTCAAAACTAAACACACAAATTATCACCATATCGAAATCACAGTATGAGTTTCAAAATACGGCACCACAGAGTGACAATCACCACAGAGTAATCTAGCGTTGATTTGAATTCAGGGACAAGGTAATTTCGTATAAAATTTTCAGATTATGATGATTGGTGAAAGCCTATATTATCTGTTAAAAATGGTATAAGTATTTGTCCTTTAATAAATATTGCTTATTTTCTATATTTATTTATTTTTATTTAGAAAACTTCATGCGGCTCACGAGTTGAAAACCATTGCATTAGGATATTCTCACTGCTTTGAATTATAATCTTCGTCCAAAACATCAAATATATATCTTTGCGTACAGATTTAAGCCGATTCCTTTTTCTTTTCAATCCTGTTTGAATGTTAATTCTATTTTACATTAACCTCTAGCTACAAACCTTTTAAATATTTCATGGGCTAGAGGTAGCCTTGTGATAGCGCGTAGGCTTTCAGTGCTGAGGGTGCTCGGATCGAATTCCGACATTCGCCATTAATCCTTCATTGGGAACATCTGTCTCTCAGGCAGCTATGGTTTCTTTATTCAACGCTGCCCCCCCCCCCACCCTTCGACCTCGGGTACTGTGAGTCTACACATTCTTCAGTCAACATCTTATCTTAACTGTGGAAGGGTGATTCGCGAAGCCAGCTTTCTATGGTTCGGGTAAAAATTAGATTAATCAGAGCAAAAATTAAAAATCCCAACCCAATCACTCAGAGAGGGTGGGAGAGAGTCCGATTCCCCCCCCCCCCCAAATATCACCCGTGGGGTGTTCGGTCAAAATTGAGCTGGAAACTTCCGTTGACGGACTTGCGTTGACTTGCTATGACGGACTCCAACCCTGGTGGTGCTATATAAACCGGAGCAGCACACATTTGCCTGAAGCCTATATACACCTGGTCTGGAACTTCCGGCCAAGGGTCCGGAACAACAAATATATCATGGCAAGGACTAAGACAGTTAATTTTAGACGATCCCCAGAATGAATTCTTCATTTGTTAATATAAACTGCGTCACTTTATTCATAAAGTGTACTACATAAATAAAATAATTACAAGATAAAAAGAACTTTTTATATACCATGTTTTTAAATTTTCTGTTGAATCATATAAACTTAACAATTCTATGTATTAATAAATACTTTTTTAAAAATTTTATTCATGAACTATCCCATCAACTTGAAAGAAAATGAAGTTAATTGGAAGTTAACTTGCGTTTAACTTTTCGTTCCCGTCCCGGCCGATAGATGGCTGCACCAGTCTACAGAACAAAATTAACTGAAAATGAATTCAATGCTGCTTAAAGATGGCTAAAATTATTAAAATAATGCATTGTCATCGTGTTCTGAGCTACTCTAAAAGTTTCAAATATCTAGCTAGACGGGAAGTTAGTTAAAAATCGATTGCAAGATTTGTACTGGACAAACACACACACAAATAAACAAGAAAGTGGATTAATAAAAACATGGTAATAATAATTACACGATAAAAAGAACTTTTTATATACCATGTTTTTAAATTTTCTATTGAATCATATAAACTTGACAATTCTATGTATTAATAGATACTTTTTAAAAAAATTTTTGATGAATTATCCCATCAACTTGAAAAAAAATGAAGTTAATTGGAAGTTAACTTGCATTTAACTTTTCGTTCCCGTTCCGGCCAATAGATGGCTGCACCAGTCTACAAAACAAAATTAACTGAAAATAACTGAAAATTAATTTAATTCTGCTGAAAGATGGCTAAAAGTATTTAAAAAATGCATTGTCATCGTGTTCTGAGCTATTCTAAAAGTTTCAAACGTCTAGATAGTCGGGAAGTTAGTTAAAAATCGATTGCAAGATTTGATAAACACACACACAAACAAAAACACAAACAAGAAAGCAAGTTAATAAAAACATGGTAAAAAATACTATATATATTGTAACAATAATACTTAGTCAAATACTATCGACCTCAAATGACAAACGAAGAATCATGCTCTGTCAAATAATTGATGGTCTGATATGTTATATACTCATTGCAACGTGGTGCAATTCTGGAGCAACCATTTCGAAAAGTTGACAAGTTTTCGATGCAATGAGCACCCTTCTACGACTTTTGTGTATCGCCAGGAAGATTCCAAAACAGTTCAGCCTATTTTAACAACAATGAATGACATAATTTTGAACTGTCCCGAAAAATTATAAATTTTTCAGATGATTTCAAATATGTTTGTATTTATCATCTGCATCTATCAAATTCAGAAGAATTCCCTTTCCCAAAGGAAAATTATTGAAGATTATTAAACATATAGTTTTATCATACTAGCACATCATGATCAGCTTAAAATCGTGTTCTGTTCCTCGTTTCAGACAGTGGAAAATGCATTTATAAAACTGCTAAAATTAACTTTCAAAATACTTATTCTAAATTTTTATTATTAACACTTTGAAATCATTTGTGAAAAATGCAAATAATACAGGGTGTTCGGGATAAAGGTAACCAAAAGTCATGACAGAAACACACAGAGAACAATCAACAAGCAGTTGATTGAATCACATTATAAATGTAAGTTACAAAAACATGGTTTGTACCAAATTTCATAGTCCTGGCTGAAATTTCAAGACCCATGGCTAAGCCAAATTTGATTTTAGTTATAGTTTGATTAATTTTTAATAGAACATTATATTAGGTCAGGAATCAGCTTGTGCATTGTAAAATTTAACATTAGTAACTGCTTTTGAAAAGGCATGACTTTTTCTAACACTTAAATTTTGTTTACATATTAAAAAAGAAGAAAAAAAGTAAAGTCCTGAAAACTGGAATTAACCACATTTTATAAAATTGAAACAAACAGAAATTAATGTTGTGCTCATGAAAATCATATTTAAAGACATATTATAGCTGTACTTTTTTTTAGATTGAAAAAAAAGTTTCTTCTAGGTAAGCATTCAATTACACACTGACAAAATTTAACACAATAAAACAATTATTGCACACATGGGAGAGCAGTTTCTTCACAGACATACTAGATCAAATTGTTCCTTTTATGTAAAAGAGTAATAAATGGGAAAAATCAATATCCACTATGGTTTTTATTAAAAAAGAGCAACAGCCAGGAAGAACAACCCATTTTATATACATCAAAATTTAATTTCCAGGGAATAGGTATTGGGCTTGAAGCTTGCAATTTGTCTGGGAAGAGGAATATAAATTTTTAAAATGCTTTCCAGCTTAGATACAAATATTTTGTAGTGTTATTACCAAGTTTCTGGTGATTGATACAATTCTCATTCTTTAGCACGAAGAATGATTAATTAAACGTATTTTCTAAAATTCTTCTGTGCTCTTCCACTACGGATATCTAAACTGAGAAGAGATCAAATGTTTGATAGTTAAAATCTATATTTCGTTTGTGTGTGCGAACTGTATATAACTCGTCCATTTTACAACACAAACGAAAGCGGTTAAAGCTACAGAAATTCTCTAATCATTATACTAATCACTAATACCATAATGTCTACTGTAAATTTCCAAATCATTATACATAACGGTAAACATGAAATTTTTTTAAAGTGCTCGTAACAGAAGATTAATCTAATTAACAAAAGATAATTTGCTTATTTATAACGTATTTTACGTAACTGCTAAATAAATATAATTTGGAATATTCAAAAATACAAGAAAGAGTTAATTACTAACTTCAAAACAGTAGAAACTAGTCGAAACCTTAATCAAAACAAAAACACCACCAGAGAAACCACCTAGCAAGCGTTAGCTAACAGGCGACCGGATATTTCGCTCTTTTTGGGCATTTGAATACGGAATCGGCTAAAGAGCTAACTAGCTAACTAGCTAAAGAGCTAAAACGTTACATTGAATTCGGGGGTTATTTTTACGGAACTACCCATTAGATTAAAAAAAAATTATCTAAATAGAAAGAACATTTCACCAAGTTTTAAAGTCAGTCATAGATTTCTATCATAGTATCATAGATTTGGATGTGTGCATTTTTTTAAGCACGACTAACGTCTAAATGGTAATCCAGTTCTCTCCCAAGTGTTTCGTAGCATATCGGGCATTATAAAGACTTTTTTGCTTGGGGATTCATTAAATACGTTGTGTATCAACAAAAAATTGAAACTGTGTATGAGTTGAAGAAGCGTATCATTCAAGCAATTCGTCGAATAACTCCTGGTATGCTACGAAACACTTGGAGAGAACTGGATTACCATTTAGACGTTTTTCGTGCTACAAAATGTGCACACATCGAAATCTATGATACTATGATCGAAATCTATAATTGATATTAAGACTTGGTGAGATGTTCTTTCTATTTAAATATTTTTTTAAAATTCCAATGGATATTCTATAAAAATAAGTCATGACTTTTGGATACCTTTAGCCTGGACACTGTATTTTAAAAATTAAATTATTCGGGGGTAAAATCTGGTGTAGTGTGTTTCTTAGTGTGCTTTAAACGCTCATCAATTCTTTTGGTGGACGAACTTTATAAAATAAATCCTGTTGCAAAGTGCATAAAAGTTCAGGCTATCTGAAAATACCATTTTTATTGGATTATCGGCATTTATGTAGCTGTCAATAGGAGACACATTTTCTCGGTAGGTTAACATTGAGGTGAGCGAATCCAATAGGGTTAGTACATAGCAGCCTTAAGTCCCTTTTGTAAGCTTCGGCTATCTTACATTAAAAGTATTTACCCAATAGTAACACACATATAAAAGCATCGTTGCAATTAAATGGCATGTTAAATGCATCATAACTTCACTCTAAAAAAAAGAGAAAACAGGTTAAAGGAAAGAACTTCTGATTAAATTCTAAGTGACAAAAGCAAATGATTCTTTCTCATAACATCGTAAAATGTGAATATTTAAAAGAAGTTAAGATTTTATTTCATTCATTAATTCTACACTTAATTAACGCATTGATATACTCTCTCTGTGGTGATAGACTTTAAACCATCATTTAAAAAAGGACTAAACAATACTAAAATGAAAATCTATAGTTCTTATCAACTTACCTTAATACATTAATATAACTTTACTCTGACATGAATGTGTGACATCCAAAATTTGGAAAAATCGTGCCGCAGCCATGCAGTATTTGGCAGTTACAAAACAACATATGTTGAACAAATCGCTATTCCACATTTTTATGGCGTCATAACACAAATCAAACTTCTTTTTAAAAAAACTATAATAGGTTACGAATTCCTATTATAAATTTTATTGAAAACATATTGCAAAATATTTATAAAACAGTGGATAGTGCCTCGAATGATTGCACTAGTAAATTAGGTCCTGTTCACATAGAATCCGTCAGCGTTAGCGTTAGGTCCTGTTCACATAGGAGTCCGTTGCGTTGCGTTAAGGAAAAGATGACGTTGAGACGAAAATAAACCAATCATATGCCTCCAAACGGTTAGCAATGAAATTTTTAACGCCTATGATTGGTTTATTTTCGTCTCAACGTCATCTTTCCCTTAACGCACGCAACGCAACGCAACGCAACGGACTCCTATGTGAACAGGCCCTAACTCGTATTGAAATATATTCAACCAATAACAAACCTCCAAACGGTAAGCATGAAATTGTTAAGGCTTGTGATTGGTTTAAAATATGTCAATACGAATAACGCTGACGGATTCTATGTGAACAGGCACGGGAAACTGACGTCAAGTACTTATAGTAAATAACTGCATCCTGTGCAATAAAATACACTGGATTTTACTAAAGGAAAAAATCGTCTGCAATCATATCGGATCACTGGGTAGCGATATTAAAAAAAAAATTCATTAATATAGTTTTTCCTTCGATTCTGATATGTTGCCTCTATCATAAAAAATAATTAAATTTGTAACTTATCGCTTGACTAGTGATTAAAATTTAAAACGATAAATAGTATTACAAAAATAAAACGATAAAAAACTTTTTATTATGGTTCTTCTTAACGACCAACAGAGATAAGTAGTAGAGGCCTTATTCTCGGAGCATACGAAAATTTCGCCGTGCGAAATTGGCTTCATACATACTGGTGACATATTCTTATTCGACAATAATGCCAATTCATAGATTTTACAAATATACGACATGTTGACGCCATTTTCGAGCGGCGAAAGTTTCGCATGCCCCGAAACTAAGGGCCTGTTCACATAGGAGTCCGTTGCGTTGGGATAAGGAAAAGATGACGTTGAGACGAAAATAAACCAATCATAGGCGTTAAAAATTTCATTGCTAACCGTTTGGAGGTTTGTCATTGGTTAAATATATTTCAATACTTTAACGCTCCGCAACGGACTCCTATGTTAACAGGCCCTTTGACTCTAAGCATTTTTGCATAAGGGTATATTCTAATGGCCTGTCATTAACCTCCCCCTCTCCCGTTTAAACTATCCTCTTAAAAATGCGAAGTTTGTTTTCTTACAGATCTGCAAATACCATGGTACATTTCAGACTATCCCATCAACAGCATTTTAAAAATTCCTTTAACAATTTCACGCCAAAAATAACGATTTCCGCTGCTAGTTTTCAAGTGCAGGCACAAGTCAATTGCAATAAAACCGTCAAGATGGCGTATATAGTGTTATTACAGTTTCAAATAGTCTTATTGGTTGAGGTAGTTTATGACTTTACTCAATAGCTGCCGTTCATGGCCTTTTTTTTTAAACTTCTGACGATTCCACGCCTATCTTGTAACTTAAGAATTTTATTTCTGATCAATAAATGGTGGCTTATCAGAACTACCGCCTTAAAAATACCTACATCTGTAACCCCAAGGCTTATTTCAACATAACTTGTTTTCTTACTGATTTGAAGCATACCTTGTACTTATATGTATGTTGCTATTGTACACCTTTTCTTATACTGAATTAAGGAGCTCTAGCACAGTACAAATATGTGCAAAAATAACCAGACCAAAAATCCCATTAAATCATTTTACTCGTGCAATCGACCTCTGAAAATAATAGAATAATTACAAGATAAAAAGAACTTTTTATACACCATGTTTTTAAATTTTCTGTTGAATCATATAAACTTGACAATTCTATGTATTAATAAATACTTTTTAAAATTTTTTGATGAATTATCCCATCAACATGAAAGAAAATGAAGTTAATTGGAAGTTAACTTGCGTTTAACTTTTCGTTCCCGTCCCGGCCAATAGATGGCTGCACCAGTCTACAAAACGAAAATAACTGAAAATTAATTTAATACTGCTTAAAGATGGCTGAAAGTATTAAAATAATGCATTGTCATCGTGTTCTGAGCTATTCTAAAAGTTTCAAATGTCTAGCTAGTCGGGAAGTTAGTTAAAAATCGATTGCAAGATTTGTACGGGACAAACACATAAACAAGAAAGCGAATTAATAAAAACATGGTAAAAAATCATCACGTAATTATTAAAAGATGTCACGTATTTTCTAACAATAAAATTTAGAGATACTGGCAAAATATTTGGCGATGATCGACAACTTAATCCCATTTCAAACTTAGTAATATTTTTAAACATTATTCTTGAAAAATTAAAATTTTTGTTCAATCTATTTTATATTCTTTGCCGTAATTTTTAGCCACCTTTCACTCGTTATGTTAAAAATTAATGATTTCAGCGACCTTTGTAAGAATACATGTTAAAAACTTCCTTGTATAATTCGTACCATTTCAATCATTCTCTTATTCACTTTATTGTATTTTGCACTTGTTTGAGGCTTGGAATCATAATTTAGGTGGGACAATCAGGGCAAAAGATTTTTTTTTAAAAAAAGAGTAACATAATATGAAATGACTTTGAAGGCCATTTCAAAGTGATTTCATGTGATGAGTAAGCAAATCGAAGGCATCAAAAAGTAAGCAAATTTGATTAAAAGATCAGTTGATTTCTGTAAAGCCCCAATCGTCACGACCCTAGTAAGATCGATTTGGCTGTAATACAACAAATGCAAAACCTGCCAATCTGATAGTATGATGATTACACAAATGGAACTCAGAATAACTATACTACAAAAATGATTTTTAAAACTTCCATAATACATTTTCTATATTTCATTAACTTTATTACAGAATTTTGGTATATCTAGTTTCATGCCCAAGTTCGAGAATCAAAGAATTCGGTTTATTTTCATAAAATAAACAATAAAGTTCTCAAAACTTCTATTTTATGTTTAAAAGTCCTTAACTCAGAAATCTCAAATTTACTTCCTGTAAACGAATTTTAAAGAGTACATCGTATTACCTGTTACTGTTTGTATATCAGAAAAACCAGCACAGTTGCAAAGAAAGAGTTATCTTCATACTTCGCCACGGCGTAATGGTCAAACTCGGGTTTCCACAAATACAAGAAATTCATCAAGATAGCTTGGTCACACTTTTCGCCCACAGTCACATGCGAGATTATCCTGTACCTATCCAAGCCTAACATTTTAACTTCTTCGCGGATAAGTATAGATATCTGGGATGCTGCTTTCTTCATTGTAGATGCGCTGTATTCTTTACCTCTCAGGCGTTCTTCTAAAATGCGGTGGGCTATTGCACTGATTCTTGCCGGCTTTACAGAAACCGAGGGCTCCGTTTGGTACGTACAGGCATCATCTTCGACATCCTCGGCCGTTTCTTCATCGCCTTCTGCTGGTTCTTTAGCGACAGGTTTTACTTCTTCCTCAGCCTCTATAGGAGATATCTGGCTCACGTAAAACACGCCTTGTTCTTCGGTTGGAACTGCTTCGTCAAGTTCTTCGACATGTTCTTCAGACATGATTCAAATTCAAAAACTGAAGCTAGTCAGTTTGTAAACACGACGTGGAGAAATACAGCGTCTTCGAGTTGTTATGGCAACAGTAAAATAACCTAACGGCTGAGCTGGTAGCGCCATCTAGTGGTGATGAGGATATCTATTTGATTAACCTCATCTTCAGGAATGAATCATCGAATCCAATCCAATCCACTTTAGTTTTTACAAGTAGAGTAGTAAACAAATTGGACGCCCGGTGGCATAGTGGTTAAAAGCGTTAAGCTGCCACACCACGGGTCCAGGGTTCAATCCTGCAAGATCGACTCAGCCTTTCATCCCTTCAGTGGGTTGATAAAATGAGGACCAAGCACGATAGGGAACTAAACTCTGGGGGTTCTCAGTCAGGTTCACTACCTGACTGAAACATACCTAGGTCGTGACGACTTCATCTCCATATGTTATCAATGTGTTATATGTTATCAATGTGCGAGTGCTCAGTAGTTAAAATTTAAGTAAAGGATTAAAAAATTATTAAGGTAAAAATAACGCAAATAGGGTAAAAAATTATTACTGTAAAGTTAAGTTGAAGAGAAGAAACTAGAGTTTCAAGGTAATTAAAATTGCAATAAAAAATTAGAAAAGCCTAATGATCCACAATAAAAGTAATTAAGGTAAGAAAGGAATGAATCATCACACTGCAATCATCTCTTTATAGATGCCATTTTGCAAAAACTATACTTCAAAGCAAAATGTAAAGTCTTAAATGAAAAAAATTAAAATTTCTGCTATAAAAGAAAATGGTAGTTTGATAAAAGGCTACAATGCTTTTTAATAAATATCTGAACGTTTTCTGTAAGTTTATAATATTCAGTATATTAGTATTTCAATAGTTCCAAATGTTTTAATACTTCAATTCTTTGTTACAAAGTCAGTTTTAAAACCCTTTTAAGAACGTTAATAATAATAAGGAAAAAAGAGTGCAACAAACTGTAATATTTTCCTGATTATCATACATTGAGATTTTAAAGATTCTACATTTTCTATTACAAAATTAATCATTCGCCATTATTCAGAGATGATAACATAAAACAGACTATAACTCTATTAATTTTTTATACTTTTACAAGCGCTCTTTCCTACCTATAAGCAAATAATCCTGAGAAAGCCATGCAGAAAAAAAAAATTTTTAACGTAGGATTACGTTCCTTAATAACGGTCCTTCGGAGAGGAAAAAATTGTCCTGCATTGAGAGTTATAATTTTTGCAGCACACCAAACCCAGTAGCAGCAAACTGGTAAACAGAAAAGTACTAAAATGCGTCAAAAAAAAATCTTAAATAGAGTAATAAATTTAAATACAAATACCAATGCCATACGGTAGCAAATAACTAAATGAATCTTTATTCCATATCTCTTACATATTAGTACGAAACAATATTCAAGTGATGTATATAAAAATTTGTTTAAATTTTCTGTTAGCAAATAAAAAGTAACAACAAACAATCCATACATAAAAAATTTCTCTTCCATAAAATGAACATTACAAGCATTACAGTGTAAAAAGCTAAAAACAAAACAGTCAAATGGCAGTGAAAGATAGGAGATTTTATGTTATACATGAAGTTTTATTAGTAACTAAAAGTTAACCATGCAAATAAATAAATTTTATGAACAAAGTCCATTAATATTTTTAATAATATAAAACTTTGTGATATTTCTTTCAATAATTAGCAAATTAAGTATAATTAATCTGCAGCCTAAAGTTCTATGAGATTCTAAAAACTTTCCATTTTAAATTATTAGTAACTTTTAATACTAATAAATTAAAATTTCTAATCACACAATGTGTATTTTTTAGTATCAAACACAAACCTATTAAAAGAAAATCATGTAGGAACCTAGATTAGGATTTATCTAATAGGAACTGATATAGAAGAGGCATAGAAATCCAGACAGCTGAAGTAATTAAGAGTTTGTTACTTAAAGGTAAATTATTATACTGATTTCTGCTTACATACACTTCAATATTTACATGTCTCGAAACCTTGCATTTTGCTCATAACTTTATTACTTTTCATGACAATCTTTATAAAAAAGATAAAATATGATTTTATTTGTCGCTTTTTCTGAGATATTTTAGTCATCTTTCATGGTCTGCCTTCTTTGTAAAGCAAAATGTTTCTATTTTTGTTTTTTAATGGACTAATTTTCATTGATTGGGAGTTGATGTTATAACATATACAGATAAGCTCTTTATAATTCAAACTTTATAATTTTTTATTTATTTTTTTATTCATGCTAAAATTTATCCTAAATTTGTACATATACATATATGCATACATATATTTTGTGTATATTTTGGTACATTTGTAAATATAAGTAAACAAATAATTAAAATGAAATTGGCAGATAATAAATTTCCTCTACATGCACCTGCAATATATAATTTATAGAGCTAATTCTTTTGCATTTGAATTATGCAGAGAAAGATAAAATCATTAAAATTATGAACATTACAACCAAGCTACTTATGCATAATTAATATGACCAATTCCTTTCAATTATATAGTGAGAAATAAAGTTATTGTTATAATAATGAATCTTACAACCTTTCTACTAATATATTATTTATGCAACCAATTCCTTCAAATTTGAATTAAATACATAAAAATAAACTTAATTTTAAAATTATGGTCATTACAATCTTTTAACTAGTTAATAACTTAAAGCTTTTCAAAGGTAGAACAGCTTGAATATTACATGTTAAAACTAATTTCATCACATCATTTAATCAGAGTAATTGATAAGAAATACATGAAAATAATCTACTCAAAGCATTTCTAAACAAATCACTTGTCATAGCATAAACTCAAAATAGAAATATTTGATTCAGCTCATCCATAATGAAATAAAAAACTAGTGTAGCTAAAAATATTAATTTATAAGAATGTTGAGGTAAGAAAAGTAAGTATATATTGAAAAGCAGCAACACCTTAGGATGAAAATGACATAAAGTCCTTTTAATCAGATCATAAAAATATACCAAATAAGAATTTGTTCTTTTAACACAAAATTGACTTACACTTCAAATAAATTACGTACATGTAATTATGAGCAGAATATTTTCAAGTTCTACAGCACTTAAGTTAATCAGCTCAAATTACACAAAATTTAACAAACATTTTCAGTTACAACACTTTCATAACTTACAGGACTTTGCTAAATATAGCAAAAATATATTTTAAAATACAACACAAAATTTGTTGAATATATTTATGATAAATAAACATTTAGTATAGTGAATTCAATCTCACAAAAATAAATATAAAATTGAGGCTATAACAGCAGAAATTCAATAGCAACAGAGATGTACAGTAAATTTGGGATCTTTGCAAACTTCATCTGAAAGAGAAATAAACATGAAAAATATTCAAATTTACTGTAAAAAAAAAAAAAAAACTTATCAGAAGTTGTTAGAACAGGGATGGCAAACCTGTGACCCGTGAAGCAATTTTAGACGACATGCAAGACGATCACATTGTTTTAACATCAATTGAATTTAACTTTTCAAATTTTGATTTTCATTCGCCAGACTGTGAGATCTATAATCTAATTTATACTAGAAATAATTTTTTTTAAATAATTGCTTGAAATTAATTTTTTCCTCTTTTTGCCAAACAGAAGTATTAAAGCATTATTCTTCAGTATTAGTAAATGCAAATATTTGACGAAAGATTCTCCCAAATTTCGTGAAATGGAGAAAACTTTACAGTTTGTCATTTTACCACACAAACTTAAATTTGAAGATCTTAAATTATCCTCATTCAATTGGCTTTAACTTAGAAACGGAAATGGTTGAATTTCAAACCAGTGTTGTATGGGAAATAAATTTGCAGAACTAAACGTAAACTTAGAAAAAAAAAATTACAAGATCTGGAAAATTGTGACGAATATATTTTAACAACAAGCACTGAAAATGTTATTTTAACTGAATGGAACTCGTTGCCTAATTCGCTAATGTCAATGAAAAACTTAGCAAGAGCTCTTTTGAAAATGTTTGGATCAACCTATGTTTACAAACAGTTGTTTTGGACAATGAATTTTATTAAAAGTAAGAATAGAAATCGCCTCGGCATCGACTTGTCCACTGCATGCGTACGATTAAAAGTTACAAATATCGAACCACGTATAAATAAATTATCGTCCAAAAGACAACAACAAATGTCACATTAAGTTTGATAATTCTGTACTTATTTTCTTTTTGATATTGATAGTTTTAAACAAACCATAATGAAAAGTTAAATTTGTTTTTGTTTTAAAAATATATTGTACAGTTTTTTGAATATCTGAAGGTCTTCCAAAGACCAAAAAAAAAAAATTTAAGTGACACGTGGTTTTAATTTCTACAGTTTCAAGACTTTTTTGACATGCATTAGAAAAAGGTTAGCCATCCCTGTGTTAGAACATTTTAACTCATCAAGGACTGGAGACATGAATTAATGTCTCTTTATAACCAGCACTCGCAGACCAAAGATGTGAATTAACATCTCCTTATAGCTAGCAATTGCAGACCAGAGACATGAATTAATGTCATTGTACAGCCAGCATTTGTAGACCGGGGACATAAATTAATGTCCATTATATTGTTAAAGCATGTGCTCTTGTTAGTCAATCCATGTGAACTTTCTCTCAGAATAAAAACTTATTTTATAACAGTTTATTTATGCTTGATCTCAATAACAATTTAATCTGAATAATAATAATCATACAAGTACAAATAATTTTAAACTAGATTTTTCATTTTAAAAAAAACATGAATATTTTGTACAATATTTTGAGAAATCAAATATTTTCAACAATTTTTTACTGCCGAAAGAACACATAACAACAGAAGATAACACTGACAAATTTAGACTCAAATAATAAATTTTAAAAAAGCAAGCAATATTCTAATACTTAAGTATTTTTCCAATTTCCTTTATGAATGCATTAAACAAAAAAATGTATTATTTTCTTTGTATGATGTAATTTTGAAAGTAATATTCAGGCATTTGTTCAATAGTACTCCATACAATAGTTGTTTCAAAGTTGTTGTTGTTGCTAATGCCTCCTGGTTGGAGGTTCCATCCACCAGGTCCTAATAGGCTATTGGGCTGAAAGGAGTGGCTCCTGTTTTGAACTAGCACAGCAAGGACCAAGTTGGAGTCCGACTTGGCTAAATGACCAGTCCCGTAATTTTGAACCGAGTAAGTGACGAGACCGGAACATTTGACCCTGCACCTCCAGAGGCAAATTTGAGAACTTGGAGGACATTGTAGCCATAACCTATTTTACATGCCCCAGCCACCATTAGTGAACACAGCGGTGGATTTGCAGTGATGAATATCGAACCAGGGACATTCAGATCACTGGCCCGCTGCTCTTGCCAACTGGGCCACCATGCCCCTTGTTTCAAAGTACTTATAGTTTATTCTTTTTCCCCTAGATTTCAGCTCAATCAATGTAATAGTAATGTTTTGTTTTTCTGTAGAATTCAGTTTCAAGGCTGAATAAGATGGTTGTGTCCTTTATAGCTTCGTCCTAAGAATAGCATTGTGATACTTTTCTGATTTCTGTCTATGTGTGTGAAAATAAAGTGCCTTGTCTTTGTGTCATCACACCTTGGAGGATTATTTACAGCTGTTATTTTAATTTCTCTCTACATTAATTCAAGGATAAGAATATTGGCTTCCATTTCAATGGTCCAAATTTAATTTTTCAGACCGTCAGATAAATAATACATATTGACAAAATTATGATTCTGCTCGAACTGTAGGTTAAGCAGAACATTCAATGTATCAAAGAACTATAGCTTTATCATTTTTATCAGTCATCAAAATTTTATAACATCATATAACAGTCTGAAAACCTATTCCAATTACAATTTGGTATTATGCGTTTTCATGCTGAAATTACAAGCTAACACACTTTACGTCAACTAAAATTTCAATTAGCCCAAAATTACAGTTTGGATTTATACATTTAAACCGATAAAAATTGACAATATCAAGATAAACAAAAAAGTTATACCTCATTAATGACAATAACTGCACTTCGGATGACATCGAGCACCATCAACCATACACTTACATCCACCACTAGTATCGCCACGACCCTATGAAAAAGTAAAATATGCTATTGAAAAGAAACTTTTATTCTACTAGCTATGACAGATATACAGTTGGGGAAAAAATTTAGATTTCAGACAAGAGCATACTCTAGTCAAATGCGAAAGAAATGTTTGGGGTGGCATAGTATTCCCCATTTTTTGAGAGATTTTCAGGTATGCTAGTTAAGGCTGCTATGTACTAACCCCATTGGATTCGCTCACCTCAATGTTAACCTATGAAGAAAATTTGTCCACGGATTGCCAACTTGGATTCAAAGATTTTTATTTTTTTTAAATTGTATTCCGTCATAGAGAAAGAAATTTTACATTTGTGTACATTTTTTGTTTTTAAAAAAAAATGCAATTAATATTTTAAAACTTAAATTATTTGGGGGAAAATCTGGCATAGTGTGTTTTAAATGCTCATAAATTCCTTCGGTGGACGAAATTTATAAAATGAATCCTGTAGCGCTTTGCAGAAAAGTTCAGGCTATCTGACAATACCAATTTTATTTGACTATCAGCATTTATGTACCTGTAAATAGTTGACAAAAATATATTTTAAATAAAAAATTTGGGGGCAGCGCTTAACCCCCCTATAGAGAGAGAGCCATTACAATCCCTCAAAATGTCAATCATAAGGGGGGTGGAATTCTCAAAACTGTCAACTGGACTCCTCCCACCACAAAAGTCTGCAAGAAGAGGAAAAGGGAAATACGATTTTTTTTCTTAGTACATAGCAGCCTTAAGAAGCCATTGTAGCGATCATATTTTCCTTATGAAAATATAGTTGAATAGCATTAAGATGCAAGAGTATTTTTTTTTAGTTAAACATTGTTCCTACTCCTTTTCTAACTCTAAAATCAAATATTATTTAAGGACTTTTTTTTTAATTTTAAACACCTACCGAAGTCTAATTTCTCTCACCTTTCTTTCCAAAAATAATTTAATTACTAAAGCAACAATACTAATTTAATATTTCCTTATAATTAAGATAACATTACGATGTAAGAGCATTTTTTAAAAAAACATTCTTTACCTTTCTGTCCAAAAATAATTTAAGTATGTGAAAGTAACAATATTAATTTGGTGTTTCCTTATAATTTGTTTTACCTTTTTACAATATATAACTTATTTTATAAAAATTATATATTAGGGTCAAACACATCACCTCAAATGTTGGCTAGTATCACACAAGGTTAGTCATATTTAAACATTTAAAAATATATATCAAGACAATAAATATTGTACATATAACTATTAGATTCACATATTCAACACAATCAATAGTTATGTATAATAATTTATAATGGATTTTTAAATGGTTAATATAAGATTTAAATAATTTTTGAATTGTCTTATTTTTATAACTACATATATTACAAATTATTATTGCTCCTGTGACATAATAACCAATTTTATATTTTAAACATTTATAAAATACAATCAACAAACATTAAACACAATACATAGAAAAATAATGTAAGTATATTTCATATAATTCACTTACCCCTGGACCCCATCGTGGTCCTTTAGTAACCCAGCAAACTTCTGTGTGACACATCGAACATTTCAACCAATCACAACCCCATTTCTTCATCAAAATTACTTGACACTTAGGACACCTCATAGCTTCTCCATTATCAACCATATTCTGAAAGAAATTTTAAATATTTACCACACAGGATTATGAAAGCCACATAGAAAGATTTTGCATGAGCTTTCCAGTTGGTTGGTAAGTAGTGGCATGATAATTTTAACGTAGGATTGCGTTTCTCCATATCGGTCATTTCGATAGCAAAATTTCAGACACTAAAACCGTCTGTCCACCCATTCTTGCGAGTTATAATTTTTGCAGCATGCTAAACCCAGTCTGTATTGCTTCGAAAAGCAGTAAACAGTTAAACAGAAAAGTACCAAAATGTGTTAAAATTTTGACATACATATATGTATATATATACATACATACATATATATATAGATACATATATACATAACACATACATACATATGCACATACAAAAGAGGTAAGCAATGATAAGTAATCCTACATTAATAACCCATGGTAGTTCCATTAGAAGAGACTACCTGAAATTTTTTCTGCTATACAAAAGGGCTAGACTAGGGCTTACAATGTAGTGCCGAGTCCGAAAAACTACAAACAACCATATCAACAGCGTATAAACTATCCAAATTATCTGTTTTTTCAAATGTTTAGAAAATGAAAAATATATTTTTCCCTATGAAAAGCTACTAAACCATTAAAGCAGAGATACTCAAACTGTGGCCCACCAAGCTTTCATGTGCGGCCTGAAACACTCATACTGATTAACAGGCAAGTGCTTTTGTAACCATAATTCTGGAAATGAGTTCCTGAAAAATACAAAACCGTACAAAAATGTGCCATGAATCTTCCAATTCCAAAATGAAATATGCAAAGAACATTTACAGAAATTGGCTTATTGATTTTTACCATCATGACGTATTGAGCAATTATAAACCTGATTTGTCTAAAATTGCAAAAGTTTGTCTCAACATAAAAAATCACACTCTTTTTTAAATATAGATTTGAATACATAATGGTTTTGAATCTTTTATTGTTTACCTTATTTCATTATGTGATATAGTATGCTATGTTGTGACCCGAATAACATAGTAAACATATGTAAGTGGCCCAAGTGAAAAAGTGGTTGAGTATGGCTGCTTTAGAGTTAGAAGCAATAAAAAATTCATAAAAAAATTTTGCAAAGTTTTTTTTTTTTCCTTGGCAAAAGTTTCATGAACATACTAAAAATATTAGGATTTTTTTTTTTTTTTAGACAGGGAGAGACATTTTAATAACTTCAGTTATATATTGAATCACATTAATACTTTAATACATGTTACTTTCAGCCAAAATGAATAGAAAAATATATATAATTCAAACTGGCAATGTGGTCTCCACACTTGTTTTATTGGAAATTTTGGAGGACTGGAAAGAGGCAGAGACACAAATCTTTCAAAGTGATAACAAAGCCCCTCAGTGCTATTTTTGAAAAAGAAAAAAAAACTCTAGCAATCATGAACCAACCAAGATTTTGTACTTATTCTATGCACCTCAGCATGACATAACAGGACATAACAAGATACACTGAATCTAATGTAATTCTATATGCAATTCTACATACTCTACAAACAACAGGAAGAATTAAATCTTTCTTTACTCCAACTAATGATAGTGACACATTAAAGAACTCATGACAACACTGATAGAGGAAGACGTTAACTGCAAAAATAACATGCAACTCCAGCAGTGAGGAATCTAGATTTAAATCTTATTATGAGATCCACAGTATGGAATAACTGCTGAGATGACGAAACTCTATAAATGGAATGACTAATTCCCTAGTGGACAAATTTTATTTCTGTCACTGTAACAGCCTACAAAAAGTAAGAATAAAATATTCCAGTAAGCATAATTCAAACCTCAGATGCTGAAATGAAGAAAAATTAAAACTCACACTCAAAGATAGTGACTAAATGCAAAAACAAGGTGCATCTCCATCATGTTTAACAATACTTGTGAATCTGACTTTCAGGGTCTTACAAGCTCCTCAGTATAATGCAGCAACTGAATACTCCAGAGACAATGCAATTCCATAAATGATATTATATTGCTTATACAGTGGTACCTTGACTTACGAGTTTTTCAAGATACGAGCATTCTCTCGGTAGATTTTTTGCTTCAAGTTACGAGCGAAAATTGGGGTTACGAGAAAGCTTCAGATATCCCACTGCTAGATTGAGAAGCGAATGTCATGTTACATGCTCATCAAATGAGAACACAAGAAGCATATGATATTTACAACCTTTATGTACAATTATTATACAATTGTATACATATTATTCTGAGATTACTATCCAGTCTTAAACCGAGATTTTAACACTGAACAATTACCACCCGGGGCAGCTTGTTCTGCCCAAACTTGAGTCGCCCTCAGAAACCGAACAGTGCCCAACCTCTCTCACAGAGAGATAGCTTCAATTCCCTCCCCCTCACTGGAACTCCCCATGGGGTCTAAGGGATGGGATGACCTTGGTCCTAGGATCGCAAGCTCTCCCCCCTCTACAGATTCTGAGAAAACGTTCTTCAATTTCTCAGAAAGAAGAATCTGGACATTACAGCCACAGTGAATGATGCAATAAACGCCCAGCTTCTGTGTCCCACTCGTTCACTTTAAGAGAGTAGCTGGTAATAAAAGCAAAAGTGAGGAAAGCAGGGTGAAAAGGTCAAAAATCAATGAATCAGATTTAATTTTTCAGTTCAGCCTTTCTCCTCCTCTTCCATCAGCATGTTCAAGTCTGATCTCCAAGGTAAATGTTGTACATTACACTTAATAAAACAAATTTATTGCAGTACATTCTATTGTATTGTGTTTTTATACAATGTTTGTCATTTATAAGCACATTTTTCTTATTTAAAAACATGTAGCAAAAAATTGCGGTGTTTTGGGAGAGCCCAGAATGAATTAATGGCATTTCCATTCATTTCAATGGGGAAAATTGATTCAAGATACAAGTATTTCGAGTTACGAGCTCCGTCATGGAATGAATTAAACTCGTAAGTCGAGGTACCACTGTATTCTTTACTTAAAGTCTGAAATGAGTTTACTGCTTCTTACTATTTATATATACTTTTATAGTGCTACGATCCCTAATTACATGCTCATAAATATCACATAAATGTATGAAAAGTATTACCTTAAGAAATAATAAATATAGCTACATCAATAAATAAAAATTACCTGAAGGTATTCTTTTGTCTTCCTTGCTTCCTCACTACTATCACACCTGAAGGCTACATCATCCTGGTATTGTCTACAGTTCTTTCCTTCGTGTAATGCAGCACAGGTTAAGCAATTGGTATGTTTACACACAGGGCAAAAGAAAGTGTTAACATTATCTTCAAACAGACACCATCCAGGACAGTCTGGAGTCTTGCAGTGGAAACTGTCTTGAGCTTGACTCTCGGCAAGAGCCATACTTCTCTGCAGGTGGCGTTCATAAACTTCTGGGGTAACAAGCTGTAAACATCATTTTTGACTTAGATAAAGTACAAATAGAAGATATTAGAAAATATCACACATAAAAAAATTTTAACCACATTTTAAATAAACATAGCACAAACATTAGGTCTAAAAAATCTCATCAAATTATTCAGCCATTATCTTTGCTCTTCAGCATAAATTTTCAACATAAATTACAAATGCTTTTTATGTTCTGATTATCTAAAAATACATAACTTAATTATAATTCTTTGAAAAAAAAAAATGAATCAATATTTTACTCACAAAAAGACATGAAATTAACAAAAAAATCCAGGAGTACTGTTTTCTAGGTTCAATCAAATACTAACAATATCTCACAGGTTTCTATGCAAAAAAAAAATGTTCTGTACCTTTGGTAAAGCATTTTTTAGAGATCATCTTTGATTTGGTCATAACAAGCTATCTCATACAGTGTTAAGCTGCATTTTCCAGTTAGGGTATTGTTCACAGCTCTTTTTAAGCTGGCAAAACATAATGATAAAAAATTATTGAATAACTAACACAGGAAATTTAAAAATCATCAGGCAATTGTTAGACCTGATTTTATGTCCTTCAATGGGTTTTGAATCCAAATAACAAATGAATTTTTAAAGTATTTCACTTAAAACTCATAAACATTTATTGATGCACTATTATTTATGAATGAAGTCATACATTCATACTATGATTTCCTAAGAAATAATTATTTATCTCCTAAATATATTGTTGAACCAATGAAAGATGTTTTCTTACAATGCTTTCAACTTAAAGGGTATAAATGACCATAAACAAGCCTGACAAATATTCAGCATTGCTACTGCTTTTCTGTAGAATAAATTCAGGGTACATGTTTCAAACAGGTGATTTGTAACTGAAGAAAAGTGAAGGGCTTTGATCTGTAGAATACAGTTCCAAAGCCTTTAGGCAGCCAAGAAAGATACTGGCAATATTTCCCAATGTGGTATGCACTTGACTTAAAAACAGATTGTTAAAATAACAGTTGAGGTCCTAAAAAAAATTGATTTAAGTAAAATCATAAAACAGATAAGATGAAAATACAGTTGCAAATATAAGCAACATAAAATCGATTATGGCTTAAGAGCTAAACTAACATGACATAAGCCAAGTGCAAGTATCCCACCTTATATACCAAAGTATAACTGATAAATCAGCATACAAGAACAAAAATCTAATTGTCAACACATAGACTGAGAATGATGAAAGATTACATCCAGTGAAATAACAGATAATGTGATAACATACATCACTATGTACATTGGCGTATCACCATCAGATGCAATTAATTTACAAACAGCTGTAAAATTAGCAATAATAAGTAAACGTTCAACTCCTCAGTCATCTAATACGTTACTTTGCTTTGGCAATGAAATACATTGAAGCCATTCTCCTTTAGAAAGCATGAAATAAATATAAGCAAAAATGAGTTGAATATTATTGCTAAGCTATGAGGAGAACAAAAGTAATTTCCTCTCCAATAACTGCTAGCACTATCAAGAACTGTTGATCGTGAAATAGGTTAATGAATACCACCAATTCATGATTTACAATGTTATACTAAAAACTTTTTTTTTTTTTTGGGGGGGGGGGGGGGTAAAGAATTTCTAGACCAAATGACCTGCTTGTTTTAGTATTATAGGGCATGTGTTACTTATATGGCCTCTGAATTAAAAACATGAAAGTGACACACCCCTTACCATATCAACAATGGTAATGTAACAATAATTACAAGATAAAAAGAACTTTTTATATACCATGTTTTTAAATTTTCTTTTGAATCATATAAAGTTGACAATTCTATGTATTAATAAATACTTTTTAAAAATTTTTTGATGAATTATCTCATCAACTTGAAAGAAAATGAAGTTAATTGGAAGTTAACTTGTGTTTAACTTTTCGTTCCTGTCCTGGCCGATAGATAGCTGCACCAGTCTACAAAACAAAATTAACTGAAAATGAATTCAAATCTGCTTAAAGATGGCTAAAAGTATCAAAAGAATGCATTGTCATCGTGTTCTGAGCTATTCTAAAAGTTTCAAATGTCTAGCTAGTCCGGAAATTAGTTAAAAATTCATTGCAAGATTTGTACTGGACAAACAAGAAAGCAAGTTAATAAAAACATGCAAAAAAAATACAAACTTACAGATTTGACTTCTCTTTCCTGTATATGACATTCACATGAATATTCATCATTTCGAAAAGGACATTTCACAACAGCAGTATCAGAAAATTGAATAGCACCAGCAAGACACTCTCTATAGTGAGAAAATTCATCATTTTAAAAGAATATGAGCTGATTTCTAACTCAAAAACACACTATAAATTCTTTTTATCATAAAATCACATTGTTTCATGAAATATATACTGCATATATTCCCAAAATTAATGGATTATTTTTCAATAGCATCTCTTTTAAAGGTGTTCACAAATCATAGAAGTACTTTGGTCAAGAGAAAATTAAAAGCTTTTCAAAAATATCTGGGCAAGGTAAATATACCTTATATCTGGATTTGAATTATTAAACTCCTAGTCTATAATCAAAGAGAAAATTCACAAACAGTAATATTATTGTTCTCATCGATAAAAAGTAAAAAAATAACCAAACAAATAGCTGTCCATCAACTGTCTAAATTAAGAAAGGATAACTTGCAAACCTACAGTGTAGTTCACAACTTAATCAGTTATTGCTAAAAGGGAACGTGTGTCCCTTTGGACAATTTTTATATGAATTCATTATATGATTGACTAGAATTTAGTGATAAAATGGGATATGTAGATACCTTGCAATGTGGATTTATTGGTCTTTGAAATTCTTGTATATTGTTAAAGGGTTACATGTGACAGAACTCGGGGAATTTTTTGCAAGTTGCCAAAAATTGTAATTTTGTTACATACCCCTTTAACAATAACTGTTACAACTGTTAGGAAAGCAAAAAACTGTAGAAAAAATCACATAACAACTGAACTCCTGTATAAAATTCGGGAATATTTTTTATTCAATTACTTGAAATAAAGTTGAAAATGAATTTTACTTTCTGTGATAGAGAGTTTTTATTTCAAAACATATGAAGTAAAGCAACCAAAGATTGTTACTTTTTTACTCCTTATACAGTAAAGCAATTTAATTATTTATATATATATATATATAAAACTAAACTAAACTCATGGCACAACAGTCCAAACGTGGACCAAGGCTGATGGTACTCATCTCAACTTCCTTGTCCGTGGGCTAGGGGTGCCATACAGCATATATCTCGATCAGATGGTTAACCTGACATATCTATATATATAAAACAGTTCCGTAAATGACTGCCTGACTCACTGACTGACATACAACGCACAGACCAAACCGCTGGATCTAAAGGGCTGAAATTTTGCATGGCGATTCTTCTTATAGTGTAGGGGTGCACTAAGGGAGATTTTTGAAAAATTCTTTTTAGATTTTTTTTAATTAAATTTTTAAGCTGCTTTTGTAACTTTTTTTAAGTTTGTATTTAAAATAATAATTTGAGGATTATAAAATTTATATTATGAGAAAGATCATAAAAATTCCTTTAAAATGAAATCTTTTTCGACTCTTTACCTCCATTTTCTGATTTTTGGAGAATTTTTAAAGATAAATTTTTAGAATTTAATTTATTAAATGCTGATCACGTGATTTATTTTTCTGGTACTTTAAATTAATTTATCATCACGTTCATAGCAACGAAATAGACAAAAAAATATTTTTTTCTTGCTAATGCGGCAGACGATTGGAAATTATCCAAAAAATATTAAATTACAGTAAAAGATATGTTCCTCAAACTGTACTGTAATAACTGTACTATATTCTTTAGTATGTTCTATTAGATTTAATTTGAATATTTTCTTCTACATTATTTTATCTATAAAAATATCCATTACGATTTTATTATAAATATATTTTTTCGTTTTTTTACATCAACTGCATACATTGATCATTGGATTTATTATAAATATATTTAAACATATTTTTGGCATTAATTGCATTTATTGACCGTTTTATTTAATTTGAATGTACTCTGTAGCAAAGCATGGGTTTTCAGCTAGTATATATATATATATATATATATATATATTCTTGTTTGAGCTCACAACAATTTAATGAATTTAATAAAAAATGTCCAATCAAGTACAAGTATTACTAGAGAATATTTTTTTCTCCAAATTCTTTCCCAATATGGGCCATTTAGACCACAGTAGGTATTACAGTATCTTGAGAAGTGAGGGGGAGGGGGGGGGGGGTAGTCGATTACAAATACTTGGAAGGTATTGAGGTTTAAGGGACTTTAGTATCTTACACAGCAATCTAATAACTGAAGTAGACACAGTTTATTTTTTATTATGACAAAACTTTGCAACATTTTATATCTATAATGGTGCATACATTTAATTGAAATAATATTTAATGGATTCAAAAATTTCAGAAATGAATTTAAAGCTGATTGAATATCATATTAAAAATATAAATACAGATTTTTTTTTTTTATCAGCTAGTACAGCAATACTAAGTAAGGAGGCTTTTAGATAAATAAGATAACTAAGATGAAAACACCTCAGGCAAATTAGCGACATCAACAGACAATGTTGTCATATTATGAACTGCAATTTTTTTCTGATAAGTAAATTATTTTTTAACAATATGTGCTTAACATGATACTCCAACTAGTGCAGCAATTATAACAAATGTGAAAAAATTAAATATTTTTACATTTTCAAACCTTATTTCGCAAGAATTTCATTAACACTGCTATAAACTACACTAGTGAGATCTAAACACAAATAAACATCAATTTAATTTTTTCTCATTCTCCAACTCTATTAATTTCTAATTCCAAATATTATTAACTAATTAGAGTTTGGAACATTTTCAGGATCAGGTGAATTGAGAAGACAAGTGCATATATTAATTTTGAATGCCTGTATAAAACTGGTTTTAGTAGCTAGAAATGTGCAAGTTTTTGCAGATTAGATACAAAAATCTTCTCTTCAAAAAGATGTAATAGAAAGCTTTTGATTCAACGAATTCAAATTTTCCAAGCCAAAAATATTTGTAAGATCCAAGGTATTATGCATATTAGCCACATAAAAACTGGGAAAGTGCATATCTGGCCTTTATTTAAAGTCAATTTTTCTTGGCAACAATTAGGGTAAGAGCAAAGTTTCACTAGTGCAAGTGAAATAAACATATGACACCCTAACCATCCCTGAATGTTATACTAACTGTGTTGTTGTTGTTGTTTATGCCACTTGACCGACAGCAACATCAGACCAAGTCCCGAAGCCTATGGGCGATGAAGGTGCAGCTCCTGTTTTGACTGGCACCACAATGGTCGGAGTCCAACTTGGCCAAAGGACCAGCCCCATAATTTTGAACTGAGTCAAGTGACAAGACCAGAATACTTGACCCTGCACCTCCAGAGGTAATTTTGTGAACTTGGAGGACATTGCAACCACAACAGATTTTACGTGCACCAGTCGCCATTAGTGTACACAGCAGTGGATTTGTCAGCGACAAGCCTCAAACCAGTGACTTTCAGATCACTAGCCCACTGCCCTTGCCAACTGGGGGCCCCCACTTGCCCTTGCCACTGCGTCCATGCTTAGTGCTAATGCATGCAGTGCCTATTATGTGAAAGAATGTGTCTTTTATTGTACATTCCCATAGATGGCAGTACTAAAAGTTAAAGATCTTAAAAGTTATGTGGGCCTTATGCACTTGTCCCAACTTACCTTAACCTGAAATAAATGAAAAAAAAAATGTTTTTGAGGTAAAGCAAACTTTTTTATTTTAATTCAATTGCTCAAGCAATTGAATTAAAATAAAAAAGCTACAAAGCTACAAAGGGAAAGCTACAAAGGGAAAAGCTACAAAGGGAAGCATGAGGTCAACATACTTGCAAAAGCTATGCAAGCACTCTTGAAGTGTGGTCCCTTCTCCAACTTCTACATCAAGAAAGCAAACAGGACATTCAAATTTCTCCACATTAGGTACCAGATCAACATCATCTAATGCAAGCAGGTTGTGGTAGTCAGCCTTCTTTTCAAATTCAGCCTCCCATGCTTTGTGGAATTCACTCTAAAAAACAAAAAAGACAAACATTTGAAATCATATAATTTCCCAAACAGACCAGCATTTACCTTAATATGAGTTTAAAAAAAAAAACTAAGACTGCTAAATTGGTATTACATCTAGTCTGCTCACCTAAGATACATTACATTATATGATAGCAAATATATGTAGAAACAAACACACACACATACGTATATATATATATATATGTGTGTATATGGTAGTAAAGTTCTGTGTATCAGAGAAAATTTAATCAAATAGGAAACTACACTTAACTGCTGGGTTTTTTTTCAAAATATGCAAAAAAAAGGGAAGTTTTTTATTAGCTTTTTAATCTTTATATGCATGTGGCATTGCGGCAGATGTTGATATGTCCGAAAAATTCAATTTTATGTTTTAAGTTGATATGTCACACTTAAAATTGGTTCTTTAATGAGGCAAAAGCTGATATGTGGAATTATGAAATAATACTAAGTTATCTGTATTGATAAATGCTGTTATGTATAAAAGAGTATTTTCTTAACCCTCCCCCTAATATTAGTCCCTAATTTTAAATTTTTATTGAAGACCAGCCATATACTTGTGGTTGTATATGAGTATTAACTAAAGAATATTTGGATTGAAAAACTTAATTGAGCAATTTTAAATTTCACAACAAAAGTTACTTTTTTAATTTGCCCAAAACATGAAAAAATGACATATCAACATCTGCCATAATGCCACTAATGTATGTGTAATTTGAATTAAAGTAGTTTTACTACTTTCTTTGCACAAATTAATAAATAATCGTAAATTACATTTCAAACACTATGAAGCTAAAATATTCCTATAGGATCTCTTTCAGTGGAGTAGCAAGAATAACTGGCACCAGAGGCACGATACCCAGGGGCACGCCCCACCCCCAAATAAAAATTTAAATTTTCCGGAATATCTTGTTTGTCTTAGAGACCATTTGGCGCCCCTCTGCGAGTAGCGCCCGGGGCATGATAGACCCCCTCGCCCCCCCTCTCGCTACGCCACTGTTCTCTTTTTCTTGAAACCGTCAAACAGAGACAGGAAAAATATTCTACCACTGTTACATAAAATTTAAAATTAGGTGATAGAATATTATTGCCAAGAAAAAAATGTATTTCTTGCAGTCCACTCACAAAATAACAAGCAAATATAACAAGAAGAGCAAATTAAAAATAAAATTGCATTAAAAGTAATATTTTCTATTCATCATTTAGCTATCTATTTTTATAACAGCAAAAAAACAAATAAAATAAATATAAGATCAATCAAAACATTCTACTCACTAAAGATTACAATCAAAAGCAACAAGAACCAGATATCAGATATAAGAAACATGCAAAAATGATATCTAAACATGAATAGAAGTTCAGGTGATGTGTTTTGCTGAAAGAGTTTTATATTAAAAATTCAAGCTGAGCAAGATAGCTCTAGAAATGTAAAGCATGTATAAAGACAGTTTGGATGTAGCATAACATTATCCAACCTGCCTGAACTGAATTCTGGCAAATTGGTTAAATGGTTAAAAAGTGCTGCATACAATAAATATTAAAACCTAAACAAGTTAATTAAAATATTTTGAAGATCAGAGTTTTATTTTTTCTTTCCTATTCTAATGTTATTCATTATTGGAATAGAAAAGTATAAATGTAACTAATTTTCCAAAAGCATTTACAATACATTACAGAATTTTTTTACATCACTGTTAATATTCACTCTGCTTAGTAAATGAAAATTATGTACTAATCAATGCAGGCGCTAACCCCTGTCAGAAATTATTTGAATTAAACTGTACATAACAAAATTAATTGGCTTGAGAAATATTCCATCATGTTAACAGAAATTGCATGAGAGATTTATTACTAAATAAACTTACTTTGGTCTTCTTTGACTTTCCATCACTTCTCTTGCGACTGTTTGTCCTTGGGGGTACTTTTGTTGGAATTTGACGAATTTTATCTGACAAAAAATTCAAAAAACTTTACTACATCTAACACATGAAACTAAATAGATCGACATCAGTCTGAACTGATTTGAAACTCGTACAGATTTTAATATATGAATTCTGATTTATACATGCATTCCTCAACTAATTTTATAAATATTAATAGATTTTACTATAACTCACAAAAGATATAAGAGCTGAATATAACAGTGTTACATAGGATAAAAATGAAACAAATATGAAACAGAAAGATTTCTAACCCTAATTCAAAAATCTATTATTGCATTAATTTAAAATTAACCTACGATTGGTTGGCTTTTTTTTCCATTTGCATATTAATATAAGTGTGAGCAATATATTTATACTTCTTTTATTCCCACCTGAGGCCAGAGAGAATATCCTTAGTTATTTTCTAATTAATTATAATATTATATGAAAGTGAGATAAAGGTAAGATCTACTTTTTCTAGAATGTTACACACTTCTTGGGTGGCTTTGTGCTGATCATATAGGGATAACATCACATATAATAAATGTTAATGTAAAAATTCCTTCTGCTTGAATAAATGTAATTTAAATCATTTTAATGTGGAAAAAATCTCATTTATGTGTTATTTGAAACCCATGTAGATTTTAATATATACATGGTCCCTAAACAATAAACACAGAAATATATCCCTAGTAATAAAAATAAATCCTAAATAAATCCCTCAATAATAAAAAAGACAATCTTTTAGTCCTTTACTGACAGCATTTAATGTGAAATCAATTCCATAAACTTTTTTTTTCATTAATAACAATTGACTGCAATTCTCAAACACAGTTAAAAAGAATTTACAAATTACATAAAATTAAATATTTTAGAATAACATTTCAAAATAGAGCAAAAGTGTTTATATGTGAGTTCTGTTTACTCATGAATATCTTTGATTGAATGCTTAAAATTAAAGATCTATGTTCATCTAGTATAAAGTAGCATATTACTTTCCAATTGGTTAAGCTGCATATCTAAATATCCATTATTGATAATCAGTAAAGATTGAAATACCTGTTTTTGGAATGGCACCTAGCACACTAGTTTGCTTTCTTATGTCATTGATCTCTAAAGGAACTTCCTGTTTTGTTTTCAAGTTACTCTTCCTATGTCCTCTTGACTTCACTTCCACTTCCTCTTCACTAGAATCACTAGATTCCTGCGTAGGATTTGCATGATGACGGAGAGATGCCCTTGCAGGTAAAGAATGACTTTTAGAATCTTTAGCCATAACGTACAAGAGAACGGGACAGCCAGGCTCTGTAACACCATAACTAGCTAATGATACATCATCTCCGACTGCAAACGATTCTCCCAAGATCCAACACTGCTGATGCCGTGGAAATTCATACTCTTTTTCAATCTACCATAACACAATATTAGGAAGATTTATGAGTTACAAAGCAATTGTCATTGATGAAGATATATAATACATTTATTTATGGTATTACTTTAATGTATTATAATTATAAGAAAATGATTAATTCAAAACCTGCTGGTAGTAAGAATACTTAACACATGTACACCCCCAATAAAAAAATTCCACTGCACCAGGCACTTTAGTCTATCAACGTTCACCAAGTTTACTATGAAAACTTTTGGTTTCTTGTCATGGGTGTCAACTCTCTTTAGACCAGTGGTTCCCAACTGAAAGTCTGCAGATCACAGGTGGTCCGCGAGAGCCTCAAGAGTGATCTGGCACCACTTAAAAAACGTTGCGAAATAAATGTGGATTTTGAAAGCAATGTTGGCTGAACTAGATGGGCCGAATATATCCGATGATTATCAGGTGTTGAATTAAAATTTCTTAAAAGTTTAACATAATTAGTTTGTTATTAGAATATGATACATTAGAATGTGAGTACATCATTCCTGTATCCCTTTTGCCTGAGGGATATTCAATACTTCCTGGAAGGTTCCCTCCCCCCTTAAGTCGGTGGGTGGTGGAGGTGGTCTTCACATGTTTCAATTTCTGGCTTAGTGGTTCGCAGACTTCTACAGGTTGGGAACCACTGCTTAAACCAACCAATCTCAGGAGCAGCATTCTAAGGGCTTGTATGCTCCTCCCACCCCTATAAACCCCATGGAAGAATAAACAGGAAATCCAACATAAATAAAGCGCAAATAGCAGTAAGGGGCAATTTTGCATATGGTCATTTCAAAGATACAAAGGAGCTTCTTCATCAGTGTAAAGAACTTAGAGACAGCTCAAAAAGCTGAAAACTAAGCCATGCAAAATTGCACCTTACTGCTATTTGTGCTTTATTTATGTTGGATTTCCTGTTTATTCCTTAAGCACAAAGGTTTTGTCTTTTCTTTTCAAAACCCATGGAAGAAGTTTCTGGCCTACAGATTTAACATGCTCATACCTGACATGGGCTTAAAACTTAAACTCACGGCACAACAGTCCGATGTGGACCAGGGCCGGCGGTACCCATCTCCGCTTTCGTAACCGTGGGTTTGGGGTGCCATACAGCATATGTCTCAGTCAGGTGGTCAACCTGACGTGGGACCCCCAGAGTTTAGTTCCCAAGCATGCTTGGTCCTCATTTTATCGTCCCACTGAAGGGATGAGTCGACCTTGCCCAGTCACAGGGTTGAACCCTGGACCTGTGGGATGGCAGCTTGATGCTTTTAACCACTACGCCACCGGGCTATATCTGACCTGTGTTGACATTTCCTGAATTTGGAAATGACAATTACTTCTCAAACCATGTTAATCTGATTATTTAAAAAATTGATTTCATCTTGTGACTTACTCCCAATGACTTATATTTTGAACTCTTTAATCTAATTAATATGCAATTTAATAAAACTCTTTCACAGTTATCCTCTTACATTTTGAAAAGACCTGATCCATTGACTACGAAAATTTGTTAAAAAATCAATTCAGTTCACATTAAGAAAATCCTGCTGAATTTTAAACTGTAATATTGCTAACATAAAGGCAATAATATCAATGTTAGAGCCACCAATGCCAAAAAATCACCAAATGAATATAGAGTCTTAATATGCTAACAGAATATAAATCAGTACAAGAGTTTTATTGTTAATACAAATAGCATTTTTATTTTCAAAGGATATATATAATGAAGCTTATATTCATGACAGATGAAAATCACATATTAAACTAACTGTAGTCATAGTTTATAACTGTAACAGTTAAAATTATCCTAATGCAATAATTCTTGGCTAAGAATATTACTATAAAATCACATAGTTTATAGTTTATAGTGTAAAATAACATGAGGGAAAAAAATGGATTAAGAGTACATACTTGTCTTTTCAGCTTTTTCAGAGACATTGAGGGAGTTACAAGCAAAGGTATTGGACCACGATGAGATGATTTATCTTCAATATAGAGACCAACCCTAAAATATATTCACTTATCAGCATTAAAATTTAATACTGAAATATATATATACAAAATAATCTATGGTATAAAAAATGTTAATAAAGTATAATAAAATTATTATATTATTCTATTCTCTATATTTGATAATAAATTCACAGTTTTAGTTAATTTATTATCAAATATAGAGAATAGACAGTGACAAAATTTTATTATGCCTCTAGAAATAGATTCAATATGGATTGATATTTGACAGCATAAAAATTATTCAAAATGTTTAACAGAAAAAGAAATAATATTTTGTCTGTATACTTATAGTGTTTTGAATGTACGAAATAGATGAAATTATACTTACATAATTGGCTGGTCTAATTTTGAGTTATTTTTTGCAGAAGCAGAAGGATTTTTAACTTTATCTGAAATTTTTTTTATAGAAAAAGTGATCATCAGATGTGTCTTTCACAAACTCAAAATTTATTTAAGTACTTTCATAACAACTTTTTTAAATATAAAAATCACTTTAATATAAAAAAATAAAAGTAGAGGATTTTTTAAATATGGAGCAATATTATCTTGTAATTTTTCAATCAACACAAGTTAAATATAACATATACGAGGGCCATTCTAAAAGTAAAGAACATTTTGATCTGACGAGCCGGGTAATTCTCCCACCACCCCCGCTGCCGTGAAATTTACTTGCCCAATCGTTCCAGCCAGTTTGACGCTAACAGCGAGCAGATGTGGTCATTTACTGTTTATTTCTGCACTTTTAAAATGTGTGACAAAATTAAGGATCCTGCCAAGTGTGAGGTTCATAGTGTAAAAACTCCTTCCTGAATGCAAAACACGTTCGCCCTATCGAAATTTACAGACAGATAACTGAAGTTTATGGAAATGTTATGAACGAAGCTTCAGTTCGAAAATGGTACATTATGTTTAAAGGTGGCCAAACGAATGTTCATGAGGAAGAACGACAAGGTCGACCTCCAGTTGTGACAGAAGAACTCAAATCAAGGATCGAGGAAAAAATTCAACAAGATAGACGTTTCATTATTAGTGGAATGAGCTTGTTTTTCCCTGAAATTTCTGTGATTATTTCCTCCCACCCCACCCCCAGTAATTACTTTCTTTTTCCCAACTTAAAAGGATTTTTTGGGCAGAAACCACTATGGAAATTATGACGAACTGAAAGAGGAAGTTAGTGACTGGTTCAAAAGCTTGGCGACAAGTGAGTATACAGAAGGCATAAGAAAGCTGGTACAGTTCTATGACAAATGTTTCAATTTGAATGGCAACTGCGTAGAAAAATAGGTAAAATATCAAAATATGTTGTAAAATAAGTTTTCTCTCATTATCTTGTATAAAAATTGTCTAGAGAAACAAACGCTCTTTACTTTTAGAATGGCCCGCGTAAGTCGGGAAAAAGGGTACCTTTGCAGAAATGCTTTTTAAGTAGCAATGTATCATAGTTACACACAAGTTTATAGAACATCACACTCACCTCATTATAAAAACAAATTATCATGGTTTAGACCAGTAGTGCACAATCTTATTTTGATCACGACCATTTTTCCTTTAAATAAAAAAATCCCTCAGTATTAACTAATGCTAGTAAAAAAAACATTCTACACATTTTCTGCTAACCACCCACACCCTCCCCCCTGAGTAGCTCATAAGCTTCTTCAGGCAGACCTGCCCTTCAGGTTGAGAACCACTAATCTAGAGGATCCAGAGACCAAGAGTTAAGACACATGTTAGCAACTTGTGACCAGTAAAGAGGTTTACGCTGAAATTACAAAAGATTTTAAAAAAACACGTATAGAGAATATTTTAAGTATCACCTTATAAATAACTCTAACAAGAGGTATAATACACAACACAAAATTTGAACTAAAAAATAAAATAAAGTTTAGCAACTCAAGGCTCAACACTTAATATCTAACTAAATTTCATTCTTTAAAAGCCGATCTAATACACAAGACAAATTTTATTTTTTGAAGGGCACTATGAGAAGATGAATATTAGTTAAAATATTTTTAAATAAAAATGAAAATCAAACTTTTAGAAATCTGATATCTATCAATACAAAAGATACAATGCTGTGGAAAAAATAAACTTAAATCAGATAGATGAAACTAAACAACAGTTTTGGAA
Source organism: Dolomedes plantarius (assembly GCA_907164885.2). NCBI lineage: Eukaryota > Metazoa > Arthropoda > Arachnida > Araneae > Dolomedidae > Dolomedes > Dolomedes plantarius. Next base: position 66,635,291 of record OU015490.1, read on the forward strand.
TATATACTGCAATTTCCTAATTAATAGCTGTGATAATCTAACATTAAATAAAATAAAGTGTTCATGAAGTATTGAATAATAAAGTATAGATAACATATTTGCTAAACTCATGCAAGTTAAGCATTTTTACTAAGTGTCCCAAACAGTTTTAAATTAAATCAAAATTCTGACTTCTTTCACCCACTAAAAGTTCTTAAATGAATACTAAGACTTAATAAATGTTCATTATAAATTAATATTGACTTAATAAATGTTCATTATAAATTTTTAAAAATATGAAATATCATAATTGAAATGTTTTTAATTACCTTCTTTAATACCAGTAAATGGTTTTCCTTGCAAAAGGGAGGTTAAAGCTGCCATAGATGCTTGAGAAGATACATCACCCATGATAGGTCTCCCACTTTCATATGAAATTTTGTCTTTACGAGGAGCCATTCTTTTTTTTAAACTTTTTGAAGGACCATTATTATTGTTAGATGGCTGAGAATGCGTTTCTGAACAATGGGAGCACTTTTTGGTAGAATTATCATTAATTTCTGAAGTCTTTGAAACAGCTGTATTTTTACCAGGACATTTAATTTTGGATGAAGGAGAAACCTTAGATTCATCTACGGAAATATTCCCATCATGCTCTGACGTTTCATTAACTGACTCCTCGGCAATGGGCAACAAAAACTTGTTTGCAAACCCTAAATTTGAAGTCTTATTTTGGTATTCCCATTTAGTGGGGATAGACTGGAAGTCTTTTGGCTTGTTTCTAGCTTCTAGCGCATCTGAGGAAGTATATTGTATTTGTGGGACAGGCAAATTATTATTAGGCTTTTTGGTCTCCGGAGCTGTACTATTGCTTTTATTAGCAAGCATATTAAAGGCATTTACAAAGTCCTTTACTGATCCTTTAGCAGGGGGTTTCAGTTGAAGCTCTTCAAAAATAGTTTTTGACTTTTCACCAGCCTCTTCTGTCGTTGATACAGAAGAGCTGTCTGTTGAATTTAACTTTGGTTCTTGGTAAGTTATAGCCTTTCTTTCAGACCTTTTGACAACTGGAATATCAGATAGTTCTGAAGAAGAAGAATCTTCCTCAATAGTATAATGTGTCGTAGATAAAGGAGTGCTAACTTCCTCAACAGTGACGACATTTGTTTCAGTTTTTTGGATAGATATTTTTAAGCAAACATCATTATTGTCACCAGCATACTGAACAAAATTTGATGTGCTTGGCAAATTCAAACTGCTTTCAGATGCATTAATTTTGTTGATAATTCCATACTTGACAAGTCCATATTTATCATCATCACTATCTTCTTCAGAAAATGACACAGAATTACTCGAATTCTTTGACTCTTCAGAACCAGATTCTTCACCACTGTCACTGTCAGCATGAATAAAAGCTCTGTTTTTAACTTGCTGATATACAACCTTATGCCTAACCTTTTTACCTTTTGCCTTGGGCAAACTAATTTCTTTTTTATTCATATCCAAGATAACTTTTTGATGCTTTTGTTTATCATCTCTTTTCTCAGCATACATGCTTTCTTTGCTGCTACCAGGTGCTGAATTTAAGATGGAATTGGATTTATTTTTCTTTTCTAAGCTACCTGAAATATGCACTGATGGGGGAAGTGGTGCACGTCTCTTCTTGCGACGTCTTCTTTGTGGTGCAGCATGGATGCGGAAGCTACTAGACCTCACAATTTTATACCGTGTTTCTTTATCTTTCCCAGCTCCACTTCTGGCAACATTATCAGTTTTTAAAACAACTGCTGTTTCATTTGTTTTATTATCGTTATTAGATGTACCTGGATACTGAATAGGAGGCAAAGGAGCTGGCCTTTTTTTCCTATGCCTTACTTTGGGTGGAGTACCTTGCGGTTCATCTGTTTTTTTATTATCTTTCTCTTCTGGAGCATTTTCAATTGTGATCATGCCTTGTTTAGGGGTTCTGTTGACAGTAACTGTCGCATAATCAGCAAAAGAAGATAATCTCTGGCCTGTTAAAGATTGAGCATTTTGAGCAATAAACACACTTGTAACAGACTTTTTATCTTTAAAAATAATCTTACTATTTCTTTTCCTTCTGTTTGTACCTAGAACTAGGCAAGACACCCATTCTTTAAACCCATTAAAACCATTGACAAAATTTAAACTAGGTTTTGGACCAAAAAATGATTCTTTCCTCATATTTAACTTTACATAATTATCATTAGGGTATTCTTCAAGAGTGTTGTTCATAGGTCTTAAGGCAGGTACTCTACTACCATTGATTACATATGGACCCCCATGATCTTCAGGTTTTCTGTTAGGAACATCGCGATAATGATTTGGAGCATTAGGTACTAATCCACATGGAACACATGCATTATACATTTCATATGGATGTTCATCAAAGCACATTGACCGCCTGCTTGTAATTCTGTCATATACTGGAGCACTGTGGCAGTAATGACCATAGTTTGTAAATTCATTTCTAGCACAAGTTGAGCACTGTAAAATAGACATTATATATTTACTATGCAATACAACATCAAAAATAAACAATAATACTGCATGCAGATTAAATAAGATGTTGAAAATTTTGAAACATGGTACAATAAATAGATAAAAACTGCTTGCTTGCTTAATTCTGCCAGGATTTTATGGAAAAAAAAAATTTTCATTTAAAACTAATCATATGTTTACTAAAAATGTCCTCAGCTACGGGATACATAAAACTGAAATTCTTGGACCTTGATATGTAAGTGGCTTGTTGATATAGAATATCAGTGGAATATTTATCTCCAGTAAAAATCAGCTTTAAATACATGCTTGTTTGATCAAGTACCACAGTAAAAAAATTTCAAAATATTTTTACTACATTTATTATAATGCCAAAATATATAATGTTAGACATAATTCTAGAACAGGAAGACATTTTCAATTCATCTCTTCACTCTAAACTAAATTACATTATCCTTGGGCTACAATGAATAATGAATATTTTCTTCCTGGTCTCTGTAAATGTAACCAAATGTGCATGTATTTTACATACACACACAAACACACATATATATATATATATACATGTGTGTGTGAGAGAGAGAGAGAGAAGAGAAGAGAGAGAGAGAGAGAGAGATTGATTCAATATTTGCTCAGAAATTTTCTTCTTTTCATGATTGAAAATTTCATTTTTAAAATAAATAGAAAAAGTCATGTATTGCATGGTTAATTAAATCTATAGTTATCACAAACAATATAAATGTACGCACAAACATAAAATAATTATTATTCATTAAATCCACTGTATACAATAAAGAAAAATTTTCATAATTTTCTATATATCGCACCCTGGCAAGAAAAGTGATGTGTACATCAAGTAAGAATAACTTTGTGATACGATAATTACAGATTTTCTTCTCTCTTATTTATTTTAACAGGTATAAAATTTTAACAATATTAGACACAAAATACGTTTGAAAAAAAAATACAAAAAATCTGACTATGCTTTTATATGTTTTTAATAAGATAATGTTCCAAGTTTTTTAATTCTTTTAAAGACAAGGGAATAATAAAATTTGAATAAAAAAAACTTACTTTAGAACATAACTACTAGAATCAACAGTGAAAGCAAAACAAGAAAATAAAACAGAAACTGTATTTTTATTCTCAACCAGTAAGTAGATAAAAAGTGAGTTTACTCACATTTCATCTAAAATGTCAGTAAAATAATATTAAAAAACCACACAATTGCTAAAAAGCAATTAGTGCAGTTAAAAATAAAATTACCATGATAAAATGGCAAAAAAATCTGCAGTGATTTTTTTTTCTAAAAAAGAACAAACAATACTTAATGCAACGACTCTCAGCATTCAGAGAGGCAATTCTACCAACACTATTTGGCTGACTGCATTCCTCTGATGAGTATATTAACAACACAAAATAAAATATCAATTTCTTATACTACTATATAGCTATATAGAGGTTGTATAAAAAGGAGGGATGTTTTCTGTTGGGTATATTTAAAACACTGGTTCTTAACCAGTGGTCATCAAACCTCAGATAGTCCAGGAGAACCAAGTAAGTGGTCTGAACAGTCAGCAGTGATGAAAAGTAATTGGTTTCATAGATTCAAAATTACTTAAAATTTCCAAATTTTATAAAATTGGGATTGAAAAATTATTTTTGATCCAAATTTTTTGTTCACATTATAAAAATTAACGTATTTCTTCTCTTTTCTGATGTTTCGAGTATGAAAGGATCCGTAATATATTTCTGTGACACAGGGTCACAGCAATTTTACAGCTAGTAAAGCAAATGCAAGCTCAAAAATTTCATTCATTTTTAAGTTTCAAAGCTGCTATTTCATGTTTGATATTAAGTTTATTTTTATGTTAAATTTGTTATTACTATTATGTTTATTTGAAACTTTTTATCAAAGTTACTTATCACAAACAGTTTGTTTATTCAAAGAAATTAAACCTATTTCTGCCCCTAAAAGGTTTGTTTGGGAGATGGTCACCAGTGATTTTTTTTTTTTTTTTTTTAAACAAATGGTCCCTGATCAACAATGTTGACCACTATTCTATTTTGATAAAAAGTTATATGCACTCCCATAAAATAAACAAGCTTGAAATAAGTATTCATATTTATCTCAACTAATTTAGAATATTTAATACATACTTATTTTAATAGCTTAGCTACTGGGACAAATTTCAGTAAATTACACATTATTTCAACATTATAATGAATAAAATGATTAAACTAATTTCACCAAACATAATTTGCTAGCAGTAATCATGTGTGCCATCATGGTGGCTAACATGCATCACATCATTTAACAATAGAACACAATGCAAAAATACCTCTTATTAACCCTTAAATGGTAGAGTGGGGGTCGGATACAACCCAAGGGTGTGTCTTCCTCCTCCCATACTCTCAACTCTCATTGCAAGAGATCGATTTGACAAGGAACCCTACCAGATAGACCAGGGGTTTCCAACTGGTGGCCCGGGGGGCGCATGCGGCCCACGGTGCCTTTTTTTTGTGGCCCGCGAAGACTTCTAGCAAAATAATTTGCAGCATCAATTTAGATATTCTTAGTTAATGAAAAATGTTTTTGTAAAAATCTTTATTGTTTTCAAATGCTGTTCATTTACAAAAAACATAGATTTTCCGCGAATTCCATGAAAAGTAGGGTGTCTACTCATGTTCTATTTCATACCCCCCCCCCCCACTTCTTTTTTTTTTTCCCCAATGCGGAGGCACTTGTCGTGAGACATTCGCCTATACTACACTGCAATTTTACTGCCCATTTTATTGTAGGGGCACCATATAGGCAAACAGCATTACCCCCTATGAAGGGATGACACGAACGGAGGCATTTTTCGTGGCACGACGCTGGGATTCGATCCGAGCACCCTCAGCACCGAAAACCAGCACGCTGTACCACTGGGCCGCCACAAGCCCTCCCCCCACTTCTTATTTGACTTTTTTTGTGTGTGTCTGTGTAATTTAACGAAAGTTGACCAGTTATAATCAAGGTCGTTGTTGGAGGTTCATCCTTGAATTTTTAAAAATTTCATAGTACATACAAGACACAAATCCTCCAACTCCCCCTCCCTCTAGAAAAAAATGTCCTGGGTATGGTCCTGATTAAATTGCGGCCCGCCACTAGACAGGTGTTTTCGATTGCGGCCCTTGGACACTTGTAGGTTGGAAACCCCTGAGATAGACCTACTAGACCACCCTACTAGATATAGAAATAAGTAAATACAAGTGTCTTTGTTGAAAAACTTTATTCATGATAACTAGTCATTTTTAAAATTTTTTATATTTTCAATTTTTAAATTTTTTATTTCGATTTTGAAGGTGAAAAATATCAGTATATATTATATTTAACATTTTTATGCTTGGAAAGTTGGTTTCACTAACTTCTAAAACTAGGTAGACTAAATTATATATTAGATCTAATAAATACAACATTCTACGTAAATGCCAAAGAGATTTCCTTTGTTTAACAAAATTACAATTCGTTGGTCATTTTTTCTACAAAAAGGTTTTTACTTCATGTAAAATATTATCAGTAAATGTTATACTACAAAAATGCTTATTGTGTACTCATTTCTACCAAAAACCTTGTCAAAAAAGAGATTGGGTCAGATCCAATCTAACAGTACCATCTATTTCGTCTCAAGCCACTGTACCATTTGAGGGTTCAATAAAAATAATAAATTTGCATGCAAAAAGAAGTATCACGATGCAGCTAATTAAAAAATAAGCAACTGTAATACATCTATAAATACTGTCAGGCAATGAAAAAAAAAGCAAACAAAACCAATTACTATGTTGATTTGTGCTCTAAAAAAATTTACACACAAGGAACAAGTCAGAGTATTAGAAGTAGTAGATTAACTTATAATTTGGTTAAGCCTTAATAATAAAATAACATGCATTACATCCAAAAAAATTAAATTTTAAAATGATTGTTAGTAGGACTTTACCTGCACATTTCACACACCATGCAAAACCTGAAACAGATAATAAAAGGTGTAATTTAACATACAAAACTAACAATATAACCAAAATAATTTTTTATTTATGTCAACAAGATTTGACTTAGTTAAAACTTTGATATTTTAAATGTTAAATCCAGAAACAATGTGAAACAAAAAAAATAGATAAAAATGAATTTAATAAGTATTTATTAGAATGGGGGTTTGTGAAAAGCCTTTTAAAAATTAATACATGGTGACAGTTAATTTACAAACCTAAAACTACAATCACTACATTACATATTCATCACTAATAAAATTCATTTCAAGTATTGCTTAAAATTCTAAGAATTCTGTGTTTGCTGTGTAAAGGGTGTCAAGTCCAAAATTGTAGTTTTGAGAAAACAGGATTGAAAACAAACATGTTTGTGTTTTGTTTCACATATCCCAAATTTTCACTGATGAATAAAAATATTTAGGGGTGGAATTGGACTTGGCTTTCTGTACCCTGCAGTAGCCCTTGATTTTTCAAACATGCCTGGTTTGAGATAACTCATTTTAGCCCATTTTGAATTTAACACTCTTTTACACAGCAAACACAGAATTGCCTTAATGAAGAAAAAAAGAAAAATAAGAAAGAAAAAAAAGGAAATGTTATTTTTTGCTTTTCTTATGCCTAATATCAATTTACTGTCAGAAAACTTTAAATACTTATAATGTCAAAATGCATAAAGCATGCCAAACAGGCAGAGATTTTGCTTTTAACTTATAATATAATTCATTAAATGTAATAAAGTTATATTTTTCCTATTCTAGAAGCAAAACCAAATACCATTTGTTAAGACAGCTCAAATTATGATAGATTTCTTCACGAGTATGCTAGAATTGATCCCTTTATCAAATTTGACTGAATTTCTGTAATTAAATTTAACAGACTTAAAATTATGCTAGCTGTATTATGCATTTATTTAATTAACAAAAGGGGTGATATAAATGCATTTATTTTTCAATACATATTATCTTAAATTAAGAATTTTATATGCATTTGTGTAAGTAGGTAAATGATATTGGTGCATGAGTATGCACCAAAAGTTAAGAAGTGATTTTTAAAGAGTAAAATACCACAAACTTATTTCCTTAATCAATTATTAAGGAAGCAGATTTTGCTAACCTTGTTCTTATTCTCTTTTAATTCCAGTATTTTTTAATTCCAGTATTCTTGTATTTTCAGGGAAATAAGTAATACATTTAAAAAAAACAATCAAAGGACTAATAATCCTTATTTAGGAATTTAAAAATGAGAATGAAATTTTACTTTGGTTTTTATCCTAACCACAATATATCTAAATGCATTAATATACATGCATATCTTAACTTAAAATGTTTGTTTTATACATTTATTTAAGTTATGTATAAATTGATATAAATTTTAATTCATTGTAAGTAAATTCTTGTCTCCATAAAAAAAAGACAAAAATAACTAACAAAAATACTTTAAAAGTTCTTCCTTCACAAATACTTCCTTTAACTGTCTACCGATATTTCAATGAGTTTTTAGCATTAACATTTCAAATGTTTACATGAAAAAAATATGCCACCAATTTCAAACAACAACAAGGATTCGCCAAAACTTCTGACTAACATATTGTGTAAACAACTGTTTTATTAGGCAGAGTAATTATTATAGGTCTTACAGAAATATATGAAAAAAATATTTGATACTAAGACCTTAATTAAGTGTTTACTATAACATACAAGAACAATTAGATGGGGACAAATAATCTTCGACCAATGACAGGAAAAAGTAATACACTCGATTAACTTTTTTTAATTTACTTTAACATGGTTTAAAAACCTAAAAAGAATATAAAATATTGTGTTGCACTGTAGCTTATATTGTGTGCAATGTTATCAGAGTATTTCATCCAATGCAGATAATGCCATGTTAGCTTATAATAGTGATGTTGAAGGAGTGGTTCCACTATCTGCAAGTATAATTTTAGAAGGCCACCAACTAGCCAATAAACTTGAATATCATTTTCATACTAACAATGACAATATCGAACAAGCTGTGCAATTCCAACATGATTTAAAAATGATTTTGGCACATTATGAAGAACTAACAAAAACAAATTCATTATGTCTGATAACCGAATTCAGATTCAAAACCAATGAAACAAAAGAAATATGAGGTTTTAATTTTATTTAAGATACACTTGTATATATAATGTCGTTAAATATTTCCTGTGACAAGGGTGATTTTTCACCAATGAAAAACAACAGAAAATGGGCACATTTATTGTCTAGCAGTGACACTGAATGATTATGTTATATGTAAACATGCATAAAAAATAAAAATAAATTGAATTTTTTTTTAACTGCTTGCAGCTGCCGCACTTTTTCAATTTAAAAAATAACCTGTATAAACATAATTAAAATAAGATTTTTAATTTGCTCTTAGATATTTTCTTAAGTTCAGTTAATCATATCTAAATTCCATATGAAAATTAACAATTTTTTATTAAGTATATTTTGATGGAACCTATCTCCAATTTTTATATGTTCACTGTATCCATATTTACAGTTTTTTTTTCTTCACAGTATTCTCTGGAACGTCTCCTGTGCAAAAAGAGAATAGAGTACATTCCTAAAATTAATAACCATACTCTACAAAACTATCAGCCAGGGTTACCTATGAAAACACAGACTGATGAATCATGAGTAAACTTAGAATCAACATGATGATTTCTAAGTACCTTACTCACAGCAGAATCAAGCCTATGACCAATAAATCACATCACAAAATCTGTGATTTTGAAGTTCTCCTTTTACATTACCAAGTTCCATTTGAAACTGAGACTGTCATTTTCTTTCAGTCTGCCTTATCTAATAGGTTTACAATTATTGATAAAAATATTAGTAAAAAGTATCCATTTTTTAAAAATCATCTCAATAAACATCTTAAGATACATTCATGTGTACTATCTCTATAATGGAAATTATTTTAATACTTTTATAACTTTAAGCAATTCATTATATAAAATGGAAAACATTTAAATATCATGCTATTGCATCATACAAGTAAAATAATTATATTTATTTATACACTTACATAGTCTTGTTTGAAATGACCAAATGTGGAATCTCTCCGCCGGCGATGAGCAAAATTAGAACAGGAATCTTGAAGTCGACCAAAGAAAGATGTTCTTTCTCCAGCTATAAAAATTAAATATAATTTATGAAATAGCGGTATTGTCAGTAAAACTTTCACTAATACTGCCATCAAAATAACCTTTTTATTTGTTTTTGCAAATGTAGACTTTAATACAATGATTAAATGTTCTGGAGCTTTCTCCAGAATATATCTTTGACTGTCCAGCCATTGTGGCTGCCTTTTTCAAACCTGTTTTGTCACCATAAGAACTTCCCTACAGCCCACAAGTACCTGATATGGCAGTTGCTGTTATCCAGGCTTTTGGTTCAATCTAAGATTTTTTTCTTCTGTACTATTCCTGGACACAACAATAACAACAACAATGGGCTGTTTCAGAGTAAAGACATTTAACAAAAATAACAGTACAATTTTAGGATATACAGTGGACGCTCGTTAATTCGAACTCAAAGGTTCTCAGAAAAAGTTCGAATCATCCGATGTTAAGAGAAAATATATAACTTCAAAAGCGTATCACTGAAGAAGAAAAATCTCCTAGTATGTATAATCCCAGAAAATATATTACCCTATGTTATCTAAAATTAAACATATTAAAAAGCAATACAGACTTACCTTAATCATAAAATGAAGCAGAAGATATGCAGTAGAAAGTAAACTTTAATTAAAGTTATGAATTACACGTTTGGGAAAAACTGTAAAATAGATGTTTGGTTTTGTTTATGATGCCTACATTGTTCAGCCAGCTTCTCGATTTGAAGTAAACATTTCAATTAATTTCAGAGGAAGGTTCCATGTGAATAAATGCTTTCAGAGTTTTAATAGAGTCCATTATGGCTTGATCATTAGGACACTTAACAGTCTCTGCATTCTCTTCTGATTTCGATAAGGTATCTTCTATTTCATCTTCTTGGATAGTTTTTATTATGTCATCATCATTCAGTTTTCCACAGACTTCCATTTCTTCATCTATCCTTACATAATCAGAAAAAGTAACGTTATCACAGTTAAATTTTTTGAATTCATGAAAATCTGTATCAATATCGTCACATTCTTCAATATGATTGTTCTCTTCGGCATGTATGAATTTAGCATGACGAAAGCAATTACTAATTGTGCTTTCTTTAACATCATCCCATGCGGCGTATAGATCATTTATAGCTGTCAGCAGAGTAATGTCATAATTTTCACCACAATCTAAAGAAAAAATTATTTGTTTTAAGAATCTCTTACGATAATTTATTTTAAGATTCTGGATGATTTCTTGATCCATTGGTTGTAGTTTCGCAGTTGTGATTGGCGGCAAATATTCAACCTGTATGGAACTCAGTTCTGGAAGGTTATTGTGGCAGGTTGCGTTATCCACAAATAAGAGAATTTTATGCTTTTTACCTTATCTATTCCTTGTAACCAGTTACTGAAGATGTCTTGTGTCATCCATGCTTTTGTATTGGATACATAGTCAACTAGTAGTGTTTTAATTCCGTTAAGACTTCGTGGATTCTTGGACTTTCTAATCACTAATAATTTAAGCTTTTCGCTTCCATCCATATTAGCACAAACTAAAGCTGTAATCCTCTCTTTACTGCTTTTACCTCCTATGCAAGCATCCCCTTTAAATGTAATGTCTTGTTTGGCAAGAGTTTATAAAAAAATGCAGTTTTGTCCACATTAAAAATATTGTTAGTCAAATAGACGCCTTCATCACTTAACCATAAAGTCATTTTTGCATCAGTTTCTTGGACTGCAAGGCATAGCGGACGGGCTTCATACGTAAGGCTTCATCTGTAGTCCGGAATAGATGTTTCATGTATTTTGCTGGAAGGTGGCATCTTCAGCATAGTTCGTATGCAAATACGCAGCCATGACATTTGTTAGCCAAACCAATCAGCAAGCACCTAACTGAAGAAAAAGAATGCAGATCTTCGCCGAGAGAGGTAGAAGAGGGATAAAGCAGAGCAGAGCCAGCAGAGTTGAATGGCGGGTAGTCGGGCTTTTGTCGTGCATGCAGCCGAGCCGTTAGTTAGGTAGCTCGTTTCTCACTCATCCGTCTTAGTTTTTAGGATGATGGTAGTTTCACTTGTGGTTAGGCAACATGGCATAATTAACTAATAGGAGTGTGAAACCTTTATATTTTTTTATAAGTTTTAGTGAGTTTAGTATCTCATTGTTTCTGAAACATGTAAAGCTTTGTGCTGAATGTTGTATTTTCGTTTACCAATTTACCAGAAATGCCTTTTAATAAATTAATCTGCTTTACATGATCTTGTCATCATTGCCTCAGAATTATCTACTACTCTACATGTTCTACATGCTCTGCTGCACCTTTACTCTGCTAACTTTACAGTATTAGAACATACTAGGCTGCCCAGGACTAACAAATATCTTTCAGCAGGTAAGTAGAGAAAAGCCCTGGCAGTTCCCTACCGAAATTAGTGCATAGGTCTTCGTTTACATCAGAGCTTTGGCCACATACAGTTTGATAAGAAATATTGTGCCTTGACTTAAATCGAGAAAGCCATCCATCACTGCATTTAAAATCTTCAATACCCATTCGACTTGCCAATTCATCAGCCTTTGTTTGCACTAGGGGTCCATTTATTGGAAAATTTTGAGATCTAACATCCTGGAACCATAGCAGTAGAACTTTTTCTAGATCTTCTTGGGACACATTTCTCATGCGTTTCCTTCCTCTAGCAAATTTTAATTTTTCCCATGAATCTAAAATTGACTCCTTGTTTTTCAATAAGTTGACAAGGTATTTTTTTTAATTCCATAGTCAGTTGCTAACTTTGTTTTACATTTGCCATTCTCTACTTTCCTTAAAATGTCTACCTTTGTCTCTGAAGTTAGGGTTTATACTTTCCACATTTAGACATCCTGAATATTTACACATTCACACCACACACTGAGGAAGAAAACCAGATGTCAGCGCTAGCGAATGTCGGCATACTGATACATGCGCTGGCGTCTACTCTGCGAACACTGTGCATAGGCATATGCATGCCAAGAAAGGAATAGGGAAAACGGACTTTGGCAACAGTAGTCCGAGAGTTCATGCGAGTTCAAGCGATAACCAGTCCAGACAGCACACTGACATCTGTTGGTCAGATTTCCCTTGTAACCTGTGAATTGTAATCGCTCTGCAATTTTTCTTAACTACGTAAAATAAATCGAGTTTGTTATATGTTACGAAAACCTTCTGATATTACTCTTATAGGAGTATTGTGGATTACGATCTATACCAATGATGAAATACTCACAAATGGTGACTTCCACAGCTACTAACGTTTAGCAGAAAGGCAATATTTACTTTCTGCCTAGGAATCTTTCTGTCAAGGAATGAGTTAATGAGGCATGTTCCTCTTTACACAGAAAAGAAATACAGATGATTTTGACATACAAAATAATAAATACAGCATGTATTTTCTCCATTAAATGAGAAAAAAAGAAAATTTTTAGTTTGAATTAATCAAAGTGATAAAAATTTAGTTTGAATTAATGATATTTTTAACATTAATTCCAATACAAGTTTTTAGGGGCCTTTGGATTAGTTCGAGTTAACCGAAAGTTTGATTTAACCGAGTTCAAATTAACAAATGTCCACTGTATATAAGCCATAAAACTTGAAATATTTGTACCATATTATGTAAAATACTATGTTGAGTAAACCTTAAATATCTAAAATGACTGATATCATCTCCCTTGTAGCAATCTGCTTAAAAACACAGCAATATTAAAGGCAGCAACCAGTTATTTCAGCAAGCAACTACCCTGTTATATATTCATAGTATCATAAAACATAATATGTATAATAAATACTTACAATTAGCTGTGCTATCAGTATCAACTTTGATGAGATCAGAAATTGGCAAAAATACTGCATGACCAATTCGTGAATGAAAATATTGCCTTCCTCGGAAATCTCCATTTCCACCACCAGGCATTACATTGTCCTACATAAAAAAAATAGAATGTTAATGTCTGATCTAAAAGAGGCGTGAATAGACGTTAAAAATCAGGCTTAAAAAATAATCAAAATGATGTAAACAATGTGCTAACATTTAAATGAGAAATTTATATTTCTTACAAAGCACATTTAAACCTTAGTTGAACTTTAAAACATTTATATTAATTGCTACACAATTTACTGAAATAACTGTAAACTGTAGCAACCTCTAAAATTATAAAGGTATCAAAAATGAAAATCAGAATGTAAAAGGCTTTATGATTTTCTTTAATTATAATACTGCACATATGCTTCATGAATTTTTAGTCACTTTATTTAAAACTTCAATAATAACTGGTAATAGAACATAAATTGCTACTTCCTACAATTTAAAAAAAAAATCAGCATTTGCTTTGAACTTCTGATTTTTTTTTTTTTTTTCAGAAACTACTCTATCATCATAACTTTAAGTTAAAGGTATAACATATAAATTTTTATCTGACAAATGACCATATAACTTAAATTTCATCCAGCTTTTGTAAGTAAAACTAACAATGTAAATTTGTGAGTAAAATAATTCTTATAAAAATAATTAGTAAGAAAAATATATATAAAAAAATTAATACAAATTTTAAATATTTTTTAAATTTTTTAATCAATTACTATGGGATCCTGTCAACCAATTTCCTATTATTTAAGGGAGTAGATGTTATTTTATTAATACAGAATATAAAAAATCTTTTATAGAAAAATAGGAAAACAGAAATACAATATACTTATTAACTTAAAATTTATATGAAAATGTTTTTTTTTCTTTCTCTCTCTCTCTCAAAAACATGGCAAAGCCTTGTAAACTTTTTTCTCATTTACAATCACTTAAAATATGATAGGAAGTGTTTGTGTCTAAAAGATGAGTAATTGGAATGAGTGTATGTTGTTTGTGATTAATGTCAGATTTCATTAACTTATGTTCTTAATCATTCTTAGGGTAACAAGTTATTAGGAGTACCCTTTGAATAGGTGATGCATAAACAAAGATCAAATTAATATATCCTCTATGAAAGACAGGACATGGATAGGACTAAAAAAGAATGATGATTCATCCAGAGTAACAAGTAATAAAAGTGAAAACATAGTTTTGTAAAGTAAAAATAATAATAAAATGAAACTAAATACATACAAATTCAATACCAGCTGTCCAACCAGTTGAAATAGTAGGAATACGACCAATCCATTTCACAATTCCTGAAGCTGCACGAGATTCTGTAAGCCAAAGTATTCTATTACCTAAAGATAAAGTTGGAGCCTCGGGTTCATCTTCAGTATCCTCAACTACAGGAGGAACATCTAAAAGACATATATCAATAAATAATTAGAATAAATATACAAAAAAATTAGAACTTAAAATTTATGCTTATATTTTAAATGTATACAAATTAAAAAGCTACATTATGTGCTATATGAGAACAGTTACAATTACAATCAGATCAAATATTTAAGTTGCAGTATCATTAAGATCATTCCTATGACCCTCATTTCCTATATTGTTTCTAAACAGCTACTAGGAGGAAGATATTCTCAAATATTCAACTCAACAAAGATTTGAAGTTTACTTTCACATAAAAACTATCAGCTACATATAAATGTAATTACGTGAGACTTTCATATATCCAGCACATCAGCCAGTGAAATTTCATGAATATAATTTAGTCACATGGGTAATAGCAAATGCAAGGACGTCAAAGTTCTGCAGTGTATTAAGTCTAAATTAAATGAAGCTTTAAAAATACAAACTGGAGATGAGCATTAAAATTCTTTTGACCTCAGTCTTCTTGAATTTTCTGAATAAAGATGCACAAGAAGACTTATTTCACACAATATTAATTACAACTGTAGGAGTCAGGAAATAACCTCTTTACATAATAATTCAGAAATAAAATGAACTTTTTTTACATTATTTAAACCACATTAGCATCATATTTTATTTAATGAATTAAATGAGATCAGTAAAAAAAAAAAAAAATTTAGTCTCCTGTATTTGAAAAAAATCAAATTCATAATCTTAAACCCCAAATAATATTAAATTTTAAACTTCCTAAAGAGTATATACAATAATATTCAAATATATATATATATATATTAATTATATAATTTATATTACCAAATGATCAAACAACTAAAATATGAAGTAAAATATATTGAATAAGACATTACCTGAGTAATGATGAGCATCACAATTCTGAATACCATTGAAAGACTGGTGGCAATGAGGATTTCTTGAACACATATGGCATGCCATCTAAATATGCAACATAACAAATATTTCAACGTTAATTACTAAATATAAAAAAAATTACAATTTAATAAAATAAAATATTCAATATAAAACCTTTTCTCCATCATATCTATATCTATATTTCATATCCATAAAATCTATATTTCATATTCGGAATCAATGATTTTTGCCCACAATCAATTTTGAAGCATTTATTAAATATTTTATTTTATTTGAATTTTAGATGTATTTGAAAGAGAAAAAAATTATTGAGTAATCTTATTAATATTTTCAATTACTTTATGTGATGAAATGAAAAACAACAAATACTAAGACAACAAAATTTGTTTACATAGATTATATGAATGGCAAACTGTCCAATTAGTTTTTTTCCTCCTTTATTCTTATAAACAGATGATTGATCATTTGAAATTAATAAGAATTAGAAAATAGTCATATAAAAGTATGCACTATAAAATAATTCGAGTGAATATATTAACCCTTCAGTAGTCTAACCAATGATGTAGAGTGTATGAAATCTAAGACACAGTCCAATAGTTAAAATAACATCTAATTAATATTTCCTTTAATTTATAACTTTTTTTCACTATCCCAACATGTCATATAAAAATGGTAATGAAATTAATAAGTATGGTATTTGGTATTTACAGGATGACATATAATTGAAAATTTTTTTATTATAACGAACATATATAAATAGTTTCACGAAACATCTATACAATCACATGAATTTAATTGTTGATATTGACTTACAATTAATGCAAAAAAAATTTTTAAAGAAATTGATAACTCTAAATTAAAATTATCATCCATTATACAAATAACAAAATTTCTCTCTTTATATATATTTTTTTCAATTATTTTTGGACGATAAATTCAATTTAAGTTTAAAAAAAGTAAATATATATATATAATGCAAATAACTTATATACCATCACTATATTAAAATTTGATCATGAGTGAAATGCATATTTAATAAAATTATGTCTATAAGATCATCAGATATATTACACGGTAAATTCTCATAAAAAAAAAACATATATTCTCTAAGAAGAAATTTCAAAAGCAAATTTTTAGAAATTTTAAATACTTGGAAGTTTTAAATTATAACATTCAGAAATGTTAAATTCAGAAATTAATTAAGAAAAGGAAATAAAATATTCTACAATAAAATTGGAAAAATTTTCAACTTGTACAGTAAAAACGTGAATTTATCCAAAGTGAATTTATAAGACTAACAAATAACAAACAAAACGAAATGTAAATACTTCCGTAATGTGCTTACTATGAAAATATTTAAAAGGACAGCCGGTAGTAAACAGCATTAAACCAGGAAAAAAATGTACTGTGTATATAACTCAATTACAAATTGTACAAAAATGTTTTATGACATTTTCTGATATTAATACAGCCACAGGACAGGTAACCAGACAAACATAACTTAGAAAAAAAAAATGTAGCTCGCGTACTTCCGGAATTAAAAGTAAATAAAGGAATAAAGTATGCTCAGATCAAACTGGAAACATTTCTTATCAGCATAACAGTTTCCCTAGTGAAATTAAATCTCGAAAATAGAACGAGAATAACAAAACGCAAGTAATATACTTACTATAAAAATATTTAAAAGGACGACCGGAAATAAACAATGAAAAAATAATCAGGAAATAAATTACCACGGGTATTACTCTAAATTAAGTTGCACACAAATATTATATGCGATTTTCTGGTGTTACTACAGTCAATTGATAAGTATCGAGATGATAGTTAAAAAATGAATTGAAAAAAAATCTAGATCGTGTACTCGCATTTTTCGGATAAACATCCGTAAGATGATATATGAGTAAAGTTGAGGAACTTCGAAGATACTTCTTTGTGCAGGAGATTCCCTCATGGGGGTTAATTTATAAGTTATGTGATTTACTGAGCCTTTATTGCTGAACACAAATAGAATTTATAGCACCTCTGAAAGGAGAATTTTTAAATATTTAATTCATGACTTGAAAATGGTTATCAAGATTACAACGTGTCCAGACTTAGTCCGTCAGCGATGCGTTGCGTAGCATAATAATTTAAACCAAAAACTCGTACCAAAATAATATCAAAGATTTTAGCAATTTAATGATTAATTTTTTGGAAATCTGTAACTGGTTAAAATTATTTCAGTTCGAAGAACGTTGACGCCGAGCAATGCTAAGGGAGTAAATGTGAACAAAGCCTTTGAGTTTCAGGCACTTCCTGTCAGAAACTCCTTAGAAAGGGTAAGAATTTCTCTGTGAACGAGACCTTTGATTTGTACTCTCTTTCATGATAAAAGATCTTACAAAACTTTGAGATATTAAATTTAGTTAACTTAATTTTTTTTAAAGCAATGAAGTTTACAATCGTTGCTGTAAAAAACTTTTCTTTCGCCTAAATCGAAATAGATTCAAGACAATCAAGTGAAAGAGACAATTCAAGACAAAATAGATCCAGACTAACACTGACCATCAGAGGTTTTTAATGAAGATTTATTTAGGCTGTTTCTCCTGCTCTTTAGTTTTGTGATACGAAATGTACATGGTATATAATATTTCTTATAAAGAGAAGGAAAAAGGAATTGCTTGCGAAAAAAAAAATTTAACTTTATGCTTTTTGCCAGTTTTAAAAGGCAAGGGCTGTTGACGTCACGGAGAGGCAAAACAAACTAGACACTAAATTCCACCGTTCAGCAAAAATTACTTGCATTTTTATCGGACGAGGGGTAATGAATAGCTATTCCTTTTATTCGTATTTTTTCCCCTCGCTTCTCTTGCTATCCTATGTTGAATCTATATGACAGAAATTTATTTATTTATTTATTTTTTTGGTTAGGATTAGACGTTTGATGGTTTTATGACGGATTCGATTGGTGCTTTAAATAAAAATACCAACGAAAAATATTTGATCATTCTGTTTGTTTGTTTTGACATTTTCTTTAACAACCAGTCATTAGAGAATCAGAGTTTCATACCAAAGGTAGATGCCAACCAAAGATCACTTTTGCTCCTTTAGCTACTCACAAGCATTCAACTCCCCCTCCTTCTTTTTCTCTTTTAACGTAGGATTACGTTCCTCCATAACGGTCTTCCGGAAAGCAAAATTTCAGATGTTCTGCGTCGCGAGTTATAATTTTGGCAGTGCGCCAAACCCAGTCTGTATTGCTTGGACAAGCAGTAAATAGTTAAACAGAAAAGTACCAAAATGCGTCAAAATTTTGACTGACTGACACACATCACTGGAATATATATATATATATATATATACACACAAAAGAGGTAAGCAAGGATAAGTAATCCTACGTTAATAATCTGCAGTAGTTTCGTTAGAAGAGACTACCTGAAAATTTTTTACAATTTTGTCTATGTTTTATTGAATGTCTCTTATCTAAATTAAAGCATTATTTATGGAGTATCATTAGCAGATTTCTTTTCTACGAAAAGGCGGTACTCTTTCTAGGTTTTGGTTAAAATTGGGAGTTTTAATATTCCTTTTTTGGTTTGGTTAATGAAAATCATCTTGGAGTTGCTTTTCTTTCTGTAAATTCTTTAGTTCTGCGGAAGTTGACCCTGATTTCTCCATTACCAATCTATTTTCCTTGCCTAGGCTTCTGTGTTTATGTAATAAGCAGAAGCAATAAGATTTTATATTTATTTCATAAAAAGATGACGTTTTGTATTCCAGTGATGTGAACTTGTTGCTTTGGACGCAAACACATTATTAAAGACTTGAAGAACTGTTCATACACTCATCTAAAAATTTGTTTAAGTTATCCCCATTAACACTTTGATGCATAGGTCCTTCTTAAGGCTTAAGCGTGTTTAAGGATAAAATGAAATATTGTTGAACTATAATATTTATTATCTCATCATATTTTATAAATATGTACATCAAATGTTCGGACAATTCTAAATAGAAACAGCGTCGTGTGTATCTCACTCAGAACCGAGACAAAAATTGTTTTATACGTGAAGATATAAGTTCTAAACATGTAGCTTCATACTTCTAAACAACAAAAAACTAATTTTTGCTGTTGCCAGATCCGGAAAGAAATAGTTCATTTCGATTGCGATTAATAGTTTAACCTTTAAAATAACAATTTCAGTTAAGCCCACAGATGCTTTTTATATGTGCTGTTCACTTGCCTAGATGTAAAGAAAGTATCAAGATTGCTGATCAGGTTTTCTGAATTTCAATAACTTACAAGAAGCTCATAGTATATTTTAGAACAAAAAATAAAATCCATTGTTGTAGAGTTTGGGTTATTTCCTGAATAATAAATAAAGAATGAAGCAATATGAGTCACAGCTTGGTTCGTATGAGGTGTGATGATTGCATAATTTTTCAGTGATATAATTACTGTGAGAAGTATACTACAGTTCACCTGCATGACATATAAACAATAAGATGAACATAAAGTGCTTCTATTCCGTAGGTTCAAAAGTAAGTTTTTTATCATTGGGCTGTTTTGGAAGGCTAATGTTTGTTGTATACGTTACTTGAAAAAATTTAACTATGTTAGGTACTTTTTCTATCACTGAAGACTACATGAGTGTAATAAAGCAAAAAAAGTGATCTGTTTTTCATATGCTATAAAGAGTGAAAGAGCAACCAAAAATTATATATTATGGTAAATTTAAGATCGGTAAATGAGTATGAGAAATATACCGTCTTTGTTCAAAAGTGAACCTATACAGTGCTACTATAGTTTGTAGTTTTTTGCGTCTGTTGGCTGAACACATGGCTGAACAGTTTTACGGATAAATATCGAAATTTACTAGTCTATTTCTCCATGCAAATAAAATCAAGTTTCTTCTTTAAATCCTTATTAAAAGCAATATGAATGATTGAAAGAACTTATCAAATGATAATTTATATTTCTGAAATGAACGCCTAGGATAGTTTTTGAACCTTTTTCGGATGACAGATCCAGATTGCCTTTCACTGATGCTCAAGAAATAAAACAAACACAGTCCCTTCTTTCTGTATACGTGATAAAGTTTTTTTACATTCATATTGCAAGGTTCCACTGTAATTATATGATGAGATCACTCCCTCCCTCTCTCACTTTTAGAGCCCATTCATAAATGAATGGACTCTAATAGTGAAATATAGAGCAGATTTATTCCGTTTGACTTGTGTGAATAAGAATCACGTAACACTCTTAAAAAAATTTTTAAATGACAAAAAATTCTGTGTAATCGTATGAGGTGTGACGATTTTTCTTATATCAAAATAAGCCAATCTTCTATACTCTTAAAATCTACATTTGTAATTAAATTATACCCAGTATAAAACGAACGACTGAACGAATTGCTTATTCCATAATTTGAATCTGAAGGTAAAAATGAAGTGCTGGGGTTTATTATGAAAGGCTAAATTTGATTTCAAGTTAGGGAGAAGCCCAAACTTGGAAAAAAAAAATCCTCATGAGAATTTTTTAACTAAAACAAGATTTAGGAGGAAAGATACTGCAGTTTTCAAAATCTTGTTTTAGGCCCGTATGCAGAACAAACGGTGAAAAGTTGTGGCTCTCGCTCCGCAAACGGGGGATTTTTGCGAGAGTAGGGGGTGAGCGCTGATTTTAGCTATGCTGATCAAACAATTTGCGCTTCCGCAAATGATGACGTCAAGATGTGTAAGGAAACCTTATATGGTCAGGCCACGCCCTTTTTCTCCTCCCTTTTGGGGGAGCTGGGGTTCCCTCCCGAACCCTAACCCGAGGGGGATTCGACGGTCAATTTAGCGAAACCGTCGGAGAGACCTTCCTCAAACGCCGCATTTTAATTGCTTCCTTACGTTGGGGTTTAAGAAAAATTATACAGCTTTGGGAAAAATCCGCGCTTTGACTTCGACCAACGTGGCTGTTTCTTTTACATTTTGTAGATAAAATTGTCTCAAAGGACATCAAATTTTTCAGTAGAGGAGATCGAGAAAAAAGTGAAGGCATCACTGATGAGTCATTTGATTCATCTGCATTGGTACGTAATTTCAGTTGTATCTGAAAAGAAAAAAATTTAATTTGACTTTAGCAATATCCTAATATTTTATTATTTTTTTACTTGTAGGCTGTTTTAAAACAGAAAAAAATGGATGGTAAGTAAACTATTAATTTTGTATTTAATTACCTGTTTATTAGAATTTCTCTAATCATTTCAATGCTATTTATAATGTATCATATTTTTACATTGCAAGATATTTATCATAAATAAATTTAATTAAAGCAAAATTTTAAAATGTCCTAATGCTTATTTAAGGGACAATTAAGTACTAAAAATGTTCTGTTAGACTTTTCTGGCATTTGTGTACAAGAATATCATATTTCTATTTTTGTTTATAAATCTTATTATAAATTTTTAAAAATGCTGTTAGTTAATCATTAAACAAAGATCAAAATATTTTGTTGCAGGAGGCTTTGTTACCAGATAAAGATCACCGCATTATTAATATTTGAGGGTGGGGATTGAGACCATGACATTGTACACTTAAATAGCAAATATAAATTTAATAATTGTGCTTCAAAAGATTACTGCCAATGCTCAGTCATATATCAGAATTATGTTTAGCTTTATGATTGTTAAATACAACTATGTATTTAATAATCATAAAGCTAAGAAAAATCCCAGAGAAAAAAATAGCTATTGTAACTAACAAAATGAATGTTTGTTTCATAATGCTTTTGGAAAATTTGAATTTTTTAAATAAATTTAAAGTAAAATTATTTGCTATTTATACTAATTAATTCCCCCCCCCAGAAAGTTGTTATTCAAAGTGAATTACAATACCTAAGATTGTTTCTGCTGTTTTAGTGGTAGTTACAAAGTCTTGGCATATTGCTCAATCATCAAATAAGTTATTTGGATTTTGATAAATTTAAATCCAATTTTTGTAACAAGTTTTAAAATATAAATTTCAGACTGAAATTGTTGGAGATAATTAAAAATTTTTTAGTACCATACTTTATAGAAATTAAACAATTGTATGTTTTACGTAACATACATAGTTTTATGTAAATGCCTGCATAGAACTCTTCTTCATAATTATTTGCAGTTTTACTATATAATCTGTGACAATAACTTCTATGAAATAACATATGTTGATTTTTATGTATGACATAATAGCTCTGTTTCATGTGCTATCTCATTTAATATGTATTTTTTATTATTTTCTAGACAGTTCAACAGTACGTGGCAGGAGGCATCTAGCCTTAAAAAGAAAAAGAGAAGCAGCCGAGTTAAACAAATTTGAAGCTGAGGCTCTTCAAACCCAAAAAACTATGGTGCAAGAAATCGAAACATCCCGGCAAAGAATTCTGCTAAAAATTAATCAAAATTTAGAAACATTAATTAAAATAATGGAAGACAAAAATAGTTGTTAGTCAGAAATAAAAAGCTTTTAGAGCTCATAAATGCTGAAGATGTTGTCGAAAAAATGTAATAAACACATAAATTCATGTTTGCACAGTCTAAATTTTGTAATAAAAAGTTCATCTTCCATCTCAAGTGGATTATCCGTATCTTGTAATATCCATTCCCTGCTTAAAGAAAGGGATAACATCCTTCTCCTTCGCAAAGCGAATGACTATTCCGGCTTTGCGAGAGAAAAGACGAGTCTACGAAAGCTCCCTACTAGCCGCAAGTTTTGATCACGTGACGTTCGTATTTACGAGAGAAAAAGCTCTCGCTGTTTGTTCTGCATCTCAATTGCGACCCCTCTGCGGAAGGGAGGGGCTTTGCGAGAGCTTTTCTCTCGTAAGTGTTTGATCGGCATACGGGCCTTAGCTCCTCTGGCGAAAGTTTGAAAAAAAAAATTTCAGGTAGTCTCCTCTAAGGCCCGTTGCATACACGGCGTTTTTATCCGTGGAAAAAAAATCCGTCGACGTCGTTCCAACAGTAGACCACAGAAGTCAATTGGAGCTTGCACACTGGGCGGAAAAAAAAACGATCGGTAAATTTTCCGTCGACATAAGCTTGTGCAGCTGTCGAGTGCCACTGTGCGCCGGCGGATGTTTTGACTACTGTTGGAACGGATTGTTTCCGCCACGGATAAAAACATCGTGTGTGCAACTGGCCTAACGAAACTACCGCGGGTTATTAACATAGGATTACTTATCGTTTGCTGACCTTTTTTTTTAACCACATTTTGGTACTTTTCTGTTTAACTGTTTACTGCTACTGCGTTTGGCGCGCTTCCAAAATTATAACTCGCGACGCAGGACAATTTTTTTTTTCTCTCCGGAGGACCATTATTGAGGAACGTAATCCTACCTTAAAAGAAGTATTCGACTTGGACTGGAGACCACTGGTATTCTTGATACAATTTTGTTTATGAACAACGAAAGTTAATCATATAACTTACATTGTGATATAAATCATTATTTTTTTTTCTTACTAAAAGAGACAGTTTGCCCGTCGATGTTCTAGTCAGAGGTAACCCGTCATTAGGGGCTATAGGGGATCGGTATGAGTGGTATTTTCAAATTCTTATATGTTTAAACAGTGTCAATCAGAATCATTAACATACACAAATTTCTCTTTAATTTTTCTTAATTATTTTGTCGGTTAAAAGAAATGAAAAGCATTCTTCATGAGATCAAAGATGTAGGCAACGGAATTGATGGATTGTCTTCAAATTAAGAAAAGCTCTAGGGGTTTACAGGTATTTGAAGGACATAAAAACATCGAAAGAAAAGGATTGCAGCTACAGCTTTGAAATTCAATCGCCCTTTATCATATCCTCTCAAACGTTGTCCAGTTACGCTATCACCCTTGCTTTTCTTTCAGCATAATAGAGAGTAAAACTTATTGAAGAATACACTCAATAAATAAGCTCGATCTTTTTTTAGATTTTATTTGTTATAGTACTTGCAGTCATGTGGATGGGCTGCTCTCAAAATCACGCTGCATTGCTGAAAAATCACAGGACACGAATCAGTTACTAGCTTGATGAATTTAATTTAGGATTTTATGAGAAGCTCTAATCCATTAATACGATGGAGAAAGAATATAACTAAAATAATTACAAGATAAAAAGAACTTTTTATATACCATGTTTTTAAATTTTCTGTTGAATCATATAAACGTGACAATTCTATGTATTAATAAATACTTTTTAGAATTTTTTGATGAATTATCCCATCAACTTGAAAGAAAATGAAGTTAATTGGAAGTTAACTTGCGTTTAACTTTTCGTTCTCGTCCCTGTCGATAGATGGCTGCACCAGCCTACAAAACAAAATTAACTGAAAATGAATTAAAATCTGCTTAAAGATGGCTAAAAGTATTAAAATAATACTTTGTCATCGTGTTCTGAGCTATTCTAAAAGTTTCAAATGTCTAGCTAGTCGGGAAGTTAGTTAAAGCAAGATTTGTACTGGACAAACAAACACACACACACACAAACAAGAAAGCGAGTTAATTAAAACATGGTAATTAAATAATTCAACAGAGCACGATAATTATTAGCAGGAAGAATGTAGACAAAAAAAAACAGAAATCACGCACCCAGGACTCAACGCCCCATAATGCAAGATTCTGTAGCAGTAACGGAACTAAACCATATATCGAGGTAACCGACTGATCTCGTCATCAGGAGACCTAACCGAATCAGTTACCTCAAGGGGAACTTTCTGAATAGGATGCAGGTCTAACCAAAAGACATCCTAAGGCCCCGAGATCCCCATTGAAACAGATAGTCAAATCAAATGAAAATACACAGACATCCTGCACTTAGGACTCAGCGCACCATAAATGCAAGTACACATACAATCCAAAAGAACACAAATGAAAAAGACAGAAATGCAAAAAGGCGCACTTACCCTAATTCAGTGAGTAACGGTTATAGTCAAACAGCAGCCGATTTTTTCCCTAGGAGTTACGCGACTGCAGCAAAACTACAGCGTGAAACCTCATTGAAGTTTTCAAGCCACAAAAGTTTAAAGAAAGTGTGAAATCAGAAAACCCTATCTTAAAAGTCCTTAAAATATACCCGAGTCTAAATGACATTTTCTTTAATACTTTTAGAATACCGAAATTATTAGGGAAATTGTTCTTACGTAGGTTTTCCTCGAAATTAATACACGCTTCCAGAAAGTGACTGTTAATTTGTTAATTCTGTTAATTTGTTCGGCAGTCTATGCCCTCTTTATACGTTTTAGTTCGTGTTGAATTATTTACATTATTACCATGTTTTTATTAACTTGCTTTCTTGTTTGTGTGTGTGTTTGTCCAGTACAAATCTTGCAATCGATTTTTAACTAACTTCCCGACTAGCTAGACATTTGAAACTTTTAGAATAGCTCAGAACACGATGACAATGCATTATTTTAATACTTTTAGCCATCTTTAAGCAGAATTGAATTAATTTTCAGTTATTTTCAGTTAATTTTGTTTTGTTGACTGGTGCCAGCCATCTATTGGCCTAAACGGGAACGAAAAGTTATATGCAAGTTAACTTCCTATTAACTTCATTTTCTTTCAAGTTGATGGGATAATTCACCAAAGAAATTTTAAAAAAGTATTTATTAATACATAGAATTGTCAAGTTTATATGATTCAACAGAAAATTTAAAAGCATGGTATATAAAAAGTTCTTTTTATCTTGTAATTATTTGTGTTACGATGCGGAAAGGGATTTATGATAATATGGTAGAAAAAATGGTAATTACATTTTTTTAGGCAATAACACTAGTAAAATAATTTAACTGCACATGCTATGAAAAATTATAATATGTACAGGTAACCCTCCTATAACACGGTAGATAGGTTCCTAGAAAACGTGTTCTGTGAAACCGTGTTATATGAGACCCAGAGCCAGTACAAAAAGGGGAGTTTCATGTCGAAAACTTATTAAAAACAAGCTTTTTTAAAAAATTCCATATAAACAACTTAATAAATTTCTTCGTAATCACTGCTCAGTACAATCAAACGAGAACGTTTTTTCGGTTGAACGATATCACCTTTACTTTCAGAGCCTTTTTCTTCATGTAGAGTTTTTGCACCTTCTATCCTTTAAAAAATCTTTAATTTTGGTTTGTTCGCTGGTTCTTACAAAGTCATTGTAGATTTCACGGTATGGACATATATAGTTCATTATTCCTTCCCGTCATTATTTTAAGGTAATTTAATTTTTAAATGTGATACACAAATCTCATGTTATCTAGTGCTGTAAAAGTACAGTGTTGTACAAAGGGTTTTGAAATTTTTTTTTATCGTGGTAGAGCGAAACTGTGTTACAGGTTGTAGTGTTATGCGAGGGTTTGCGCAATTTATCCTATCGTGTTAGAGCGAAACCGTGTTGTAAGATGCCGTGCTGTAGGAGGGCTACCTGTACTTATTTCCGCCTAATTATTTTTCTAATTAGTATTGAATAAGCAAACGGCAAAAACTTGTTGGGGGATGTTATCGCAAATTATTTTTCGTCATATTGCCGGGATATTTAACCATAGAACGTGCAGGCAAAAGTTCTGCTGGAAGGACCCTCCGGAAGTACTTTTGTACGTGGGCCTCTTTTGATCACTGCGTCACGCAGGTGCGATTGGCGGGATCACTGCGTCATACCGCCAATACTTGATGGGACTAGCCAAAATCATCACATTTTTAGGACTCTAGTATGATTCTGATTTAGGTATATATTCTACAAAAAGTTTTAAAAAATGAATAATAAAAAAAAATGTAGGTGTAGCTGAAAACTTGATAAAGTAGACAAAGTTGAAAGAGAAATGAAATATTATATTTTTGTATGAGGAACAAAGGTAACTCGAGCATATTCATTTTTAGAGGAAATCACACCACCATAACATTCCGCGTTTACGAAATTACTACCGAATTCCCTTTTACTCCAAGCATTGTCGGTGTTTCATTCATTCATTCATCAATAGCTTGACAGTCCTGGTTGGACCCTGGCTTTCTCAAGAAGACGGAACCAGTCCGTCCTTCTGTGCGCCACAGCTTTCCAGTCTCTGACATTGATTGAGACAAAGTCACTTTGGAGGCAGTCCGCCCACCTCAGTCTAACTCTTCTTCTGACTCCTGTTGGCTTCGCCAGAAAGATTCTTTACATCGTTCGGTCATCATTCATTCTTAATTTGTGTCCGGCCAATTTCATGCGTTGGATTTCATGATTCTTCAGAATTCCCTGTTCTCTGAATAACCTATAAATTTCAGAGTTAGTTCTCCTTCTCCAAACTCCGTCATCACAGAAGCCACCAGAAACGGATCGGAGAATCTTCCTCTCAAAAATTGCGAGGGTTCTCTCATCAGCCTGGGACAAGGTCCACGTTTCAGATGCATACGTGAGAACTGTCCTGATTAAACTTTTGTATATCAACAACTTGGTGTTCCTTTTAATGTTGTCAGATTTCAGATTGTCGGTGTTTGGGCCATCAAAATTTGTGACCTCAACAAAAATATGTACTCCTTGTACTATCGGATGCGACATCGTGCCTGGAAATAAGAAAAATCAACACTTTGTGGCTAGCATGGAAAACTGTTTTTTCGCGCCAAAATTCAGAGTTGCCATTTTTTTTTAAAATTTATTCCGCCTAACTTTTCCCGTTCAGTTCGAATTTCGTGTTTAAAAACTTGGACGAAGAAGGGAAGTTGTCGAAAACGCAAGTGCTGGTAGACTTTAAATGGGCTTTACAAGCTAAACGCGCTTTTTTTTAGGTAGCAAGCTTTCAAATTTCCAAAGTTTCGTAAGAAATGTTGGAATTAAAATTTTTGGACTTTTTGCGCTAGCTTAGAATTTTGTGCCCTCTCTCGTGGTAGTACCGTCCGTCCTGTCAGATGGACGGGAAACCCTCTATAAGCTAGGGAAAATTCGTCCTCCGGAAGGCCCTTGTATACGTTCCATCATCAAATTTGTAGAAAAACAGCTCGAGGTTTGGGACACGGTCTTGAATATCCCGGTCATAGTAACATGGTCAACAACCCGATCATGACAAATTATTTTCTACAAATCTGTTCGTTCAAGGATTGCAAAACAAAAAACAAGTTTGTTCATGAAATTAACTGTATATCTAGCACCGAAAGTATCGTTCTGAATTTTTTTATCACGTCTATTGGTAAATTTATTATTCGTTACGAGCTATGTGTAGAATTCATTGACGTATTAAATATGAATCCTTGTTTACATTGCTTGGAGCGGAGCGTAAGGTATAAACATTTTAGCCAATCACAGAGCTGAACGCAATGACTACTTCATACGTCAACCAATCACAGGTCACGTCAATAATCTGGCTGCAAACGGAAGAAACAATGTGAACAAGATCTTACGGAGAACGCTCAACAAATTTTTCCTTTCACGCGTTGAATCGTAGAAATTTGTGATTACGCTTAAATATGCTCTTGTAGAAATGGACCGCTAAATCGTTCCAATTTTTCCCCTAAAAATAAAGGTGTTTACTGTTAACGATATTACAAATTTACCATATTTTTTACTTACTTTTGGGATTTACCCTTGTATAAATAGCTGTTTATCAAATGCTATCCCAGGCAATTAATTATGAGGGTCATTCTAAAAGTAAAGAACGTTTTGATCTCACGAGCCGCGTAATTCTCCCACCACCCTCGCTGCCGTGAAATTTACTTACCAAATCATTCCCGCCAGTTTGATGCTAACAGCTAGCAGCTGCGGTCATTTACTGTTTATTTTTGTGATTTTAAAATGTGTGACAAAATTAAGGATCCCGCCAAGTGTGCGAGGTTCGTAGCGTAATACGCTTCCTGAATGCAAAAACACGTTCACCCTATTCAAATTTACAGACAGATAACTGAAGTTTATGGAAAATGTTATGAATGAAGCTTCAGTTCGAAAATGGTGCATTATTTTTAAATGCCGCAGCCTACTGCCAGACCCTTCACCGACTACGCCGCGCCATTCAAAACAATCGGCGTGGATTGTTGTCCAGCGGCATTGTGTTTCTTCGCTCGTCCGCATGCTGCTGCGTTGATGAAGGAATTTGCTTCAGCAATTTAACTGGGAAGTTTTGAACATCTCACCTTATAGCCCGGACTTGGCCCGCAGTGATTACTTTCTTCTTTACCAAATTGAAGGATTTTTGGACGGAAATCACAATGGAAATGATGACGAACTGAAAGAGGAAGTTAGTGACTGGTTCAAAAGCTTGGCGGCAAGTGAGTATGCAGAAGGCATAGGAAATCTGGTACAGCGCTTTGACAAATGGTTCAATTTGAACGGCGACAACGTAGAAAAATAGGTAAGATATCAAAATGTGTTGTACAATAAGTTTCTTTCATTATCTTAAATAAAAATGACTAGAGAAACAAAAGTTCTTTACTTTTAGAATGACCCTCGTACACGAGGATGCATCACCTTGTCCCTTCTTCGGTTTGCAATAAGATTACTCTATCCCTTTATAATTAACATATTTTATTTGAGTGGGAATTGAAACCTATCAGACGACATCTGGTTTAAAAAATTCGTTTCAGTTTCTTTTCAATAACATCGGTTATATTGAAACACAAATCAGATATTTTTTAGGTTACGTGTAAATAAACTGAGAGCTTTTTTTAACCTGTCGTGAAAACACACGATTTCGAAAGCTTTTACAGTAAAAAGTTACGTCCAATTGAAAAAAAAAAGTTTAAACACCAAGCATTTTCCGCACTTTAAAAATACACATCCTCTGATTGTTCGAAAGGGGCATAAAATTTTAACAGAGCTTCACAAACTTCCAACAACGAATGCAGTGTGAGAAGAGGGTTTAAGGTATATTTATAAACTCTCGCCTTTTTGTTCTTATGTACTTTTTTAGCCGCTTTTATTTCCGAGCCAGTCTTAAGTTTTGTTTCACGCGAACGGCAACGGCTGCGGGAGACAGCCAGCGCCACGATATCGATTGACGTCACTGCGCGCAATTTTTCCCCCGCGGTGCATGCTAGGATCAGGATGACGTCATCTATCCCTTTTCCAGCTTCTCCAACCTCGTACAGAGCGAGAGAGACAGCCAAGATCATTTTCCGCTCGCACTCTCAGCATCTACGGGGATAGTTCGAGCAGCAAAGAGAAGGATACCTCGAAAGGAAAATACATCCCCCCCAAAAAAAACTTTTTTTCTAAACCACTAGTACCCGCACACAATAATGGACGGTCTGTGGACATAGGAAGTGTGCGCGAAAACCCCGAACATTAATTTTTAATCGTCTGCGGGAGCCAAATACAGAGTAAGTGAACTTAGATTATTTTTCCTGTAGCGTGCGTTTCGTGGGGAAGGGCTCACAAACCGCGTGACTAAATTTAGACTTTTAACTACTATGATTGAGTCGGGTAAAAATAAGTTTTTTCTACTATTCGAAAGATGGAACATTTCTCATTCTAGGGATGGTGCGGTCGGAAGGATCTTCATCCCGATCCGGGTCAAACATTGAGCTCTTTTCGATATTTTTAACGCTTAATAGGACGTTGACATACTTAAACTTCTCTTGGATATCGTCATGATAATCTAATATAAGGGAATCGGTGTGAAATGAAGGAAATTTCTTGTTTACTTATCTGAAAGTGCCTTTGTTTACATAAAATCAATGTGTAATGTATTTTTATAACCCATGACCTTTGATTAAAGTCATTTCTTTTTCCTAGCGGTTCAGTTTAAAAGCTTAAAATTTCTTGGTATCGCTCGGTATCATGATTTTCTTGGAGAAATGTTTCTGAAACATAAAAGCAAAAATGCTGAAATTTCTGTGCGATAATTTTGTAAATTATCAGAGGACATAACTTGCTATTATTCGCTAAATGTAGTTTTTTAGTATTTAATACGAGTTTTTTATGCAAAACAAAAAATTCAAAAGATATTTTTTTATGCAATATAAGTTAATTTAAGCCTTTTTATTATATCTATGTAAGTTTTTATACTGTATATTAGACCACATATAAATATTGTGTTCTAAAAAATTTTTATTTTGAAAAATTTATATTGTGGGTATAAAATATGTTATGTGCACGTAAAATATTTACAATAGACACAGAACTTACATTTAATTACAATGTTTAGATCTTTTAACTGAAATTTATGCTACGGAAGGAAGGGGTCAGTTATTTAAGGTTCAGAATTCTTCAAATAGCTACACTGTACAATTTTTTAAACTCATAAAACAATAAGAAAACAATTAAAATTATATTTTCATCTCCCCAAAATCTATACAAATACTGTTTAAGATCGATACTGTTCAACATTGAATATTTTTTTTTAGTTCAATACTTTTATAAATCATTTTTTTAAAATAAGCAATGTGTAAAATGACCTTAAAATTATCCGTTAAAATTTGTGCTGGGAAATATATTTTCGATATGAATTATAATTAAAATTATACTTTCGTTTACTGTGCAAGAATTGCCTCAAGATGCAACAAATAAATTTAAATATCTTTTCCCATTCTAGTACTTCATACATAATTCAAAACAAATTTATATGTATATGCATTGTGTGAAATAATTATTAAGCTTGGTTAAACAATAAATATATAACTGATTCATCATTATACATAATTCAAAACAAATAATTTGAACGATGAAATATTAACGACTTGTAAAAGGTAGCATTGTGTGAAATAATTATTAAGCTTGGTTAAACAATAAATATATAACTGATTCATCATTATACATAATTCAAAACAAATAATTTGAAAGATGAAATATTAACGACTTGTAAAAGGTAGCATTGTGTGAAATAATTATTAAGTTTGGTTAAACAATAAATATATAACTGATTCATCATTTTATTTGAATAACTTTAAGAGAAGTTGTAAATACTTTAACATGTAAATTTTATATAAGATTTTTATGTTTTACGAATGCACAAATGATTCAATACATCAGATTAATTAAAAAATGTGAAAAATTATAACTAGAAAATTCTAAAATATTGTATTTCTATGAGTAATAACTAGGGCAAATAATCTGGCATGGATTTCAAAAGCTTAAAAACTTTGTAAATTATGTAAGAAGAATATCAGTTGCGTCAGAAATGCTGTCTGAGCGTCTGACCGTTCGATTAGCAACGAGCGTAGAAGATTAAAAGCAATTTTATTGATCTTGGAGAATTTAGTAAATAACGTTTTTCTTTTAAGAAATTTTAGGAGCAACATTTTCTATTTAATAGAATTGGAAAGCTTTTGCAAAACTTAAATGTGAGCATTTTTTTTTCTGCTATAAAAAAAGATTATATTAAAGTTTCCCCTTATATATTTTTAAACATAAACTTTCTCTCTACTGTTCAATAAAGTTAGGTAAAAGTACTTAAAAGAATAACTATAGTTTTACTCACTATTATAATAATTATGCTACATGAATTATTTTTATTTTTGGCTATAAAAATGAAATAGTGTAGAGATTTTAGCAACTTTTAAAAATTCTGACAATTTTGTGTTTATTCATATCATATTAAGTTTTTTTATTATATAAAACTAAATACTTTTTTTAACTAATTTTTTTCAAATTACTTGTCGTTAGAAAAATTACTTTCATTGCTTTACGTAGGAAAAAAAAATTCTTCTCATGAAGCGCGAGTTGCGTACGTAAAAATGACTTTATTTGCAGATTATAAATTTACTGTTTTACGTATTAAATAGAACTTCTCTTTGGATTTTTAAAATCATGAATCACTAATGTAAACAAGTAAAAAGAAAAGAATTATTGTTCTGATTATATAAGTTATAAATATCGTAAAATAGTGATGGTTTTTATATACATGTATGTATGTATGTATGTATGTTTATGTATACATACATATATACATATATATATATATATACACACACACACACATATATATATATATATATATATATATATATATATATATATATGTGTGTGTGTGTGTGTGTAGATGGATACAAATGGAATAAAAGCAATATTGCTTCTTTTTATATCATTATAAATACATTTTTAAGAATAGTGTTTTCATTTAAGTATAAAGTGAAATACTGTTTGAGACTAAACTTTACTGAAAAAATTATTCCAGTTATATAACACATTATACTTCATGTTGGGATCAATCAGGAAGTTCTCGTTACTAAAATGGAGTGCATTTCCCACGAGATCCATGGTTTGTTAATCTGGGTTTTTTATTGATATGAAAATATTAAAAAATCTCTTGTGCTACCTTTCAGAAAGTTCCCTGATACAAAATTTATGATTTATGAAAATAGGGAGTAAACCTGAAGATTTTTTCCTAAATAGAGGTTTCCGATCATAGATCTTTCGATGTGGTCTGTTAAGAAATTTTTTGAATGAAAACATAAACCAACTCCTTTATTGTAAGTAATAAATTCCACATCTTCAAGTCCTCTATATTTCTAAAGATATTGAGTAACCCTATTGTAGTGAAGTTACAGCCGCAGCATCTTACAAAGAAATACAAATAAAAAAATCTTCTTAAGTAATAAAACTTTCTTTACCGTAATATAAACTCATCTAAAAATACTTTTTTGCAAATTATAAAATATTTCAAAGCTGCAAATCAACGATAACTTTCTTCTTCTGCTGAGAAAAATAGAAAAGCGTTAAAGTGACATCCGGAAAATTTGCAGAATATGTCGAATGCGGACCAGATCAATGATAAGGCACACACATTTGCAATCCACTCATATACTGTTGCCAGTTCAACTTTAGAAATTTCATTCACAACTCGAGGAAAATTAATATTATTATTGTTTTGCATTGTATCGTAATATGAGGAAATCAATGTACCAAAAATGTTTCCACACTGAGTTTTTGAAAGACTAACACTTTTGCAGTCTCAGGAATACAAAGTAGTGACTTTATATTTTTAAATTAATCCCGAGCTTATAGTATTTTTATGGTTTTTTGAGTTATCTTAAATTTAGAGCAAAATTATGAAAATATATATAAATATAAATGCGAAGGATTAGGATGAAAGAATAATGTGAAAAAACACGTAAGGTTTAGAGTTTTTAGGTATAAAATGTGAAAATAGAAGATTGTTTTCTTACTTCGTAGGAATTGACTCTGAAAACTAAGCATCGATATTTATCAACCAAGTCCTCATCGAATTTTTAAACATCATTGTCATAACCTTGAACTTAACATCCTAAGAGAACTACGTAAATTCTGTGGGAACGTCGACAGAATGTTTAAAGGTAAAAAATCGATTTCTCTTTTGTTTATGTTTTACTAACATTTTTTTCATTGAGAGCAATTATATTAATGGAAATATATACTGAATATCATAAACCAGATTTATCAGAGAAGTGAAAACTATAAAAAAAATAATTGGTTTGAGGTTTTACTACATACGCAGCTAAATATTATTGATTAAATTCATTATTTTTTTATTCCCCTGTTAAACGTAGCGAAGGTTTTGCTATTTTATTTGCTTTACTGGAAATTCTGGCGAAAAAAGCAGACAC
Organism: Dolomedes plantarius; assembly: GCA_907164885.2. Taxonomy (NCBI): domain Eukaryota; kingdom Metazoa; phylum Arthropoda; class Arachnida; order Araneae; family Dolomedidae; genus Dolomedes; species Dolomedes plantarius. The sequence goes on from OU015490.1 coordinate 66,670,578, forward strand.
GCAAATCTGTCAAAGAGACAACAAGATCACCTTAGTGTTAATTCTGATAACACTCGTACGTTTATGTTGATATTTTAATTATAGTCTGTAAGTTGAAAAATGCGTGCTAATTTACAATAATTTCTTTGGTTTTATTTACTTTTTTTTATCATAAAATATTCGGTTTATAGGGGCTTATTCTCAAAACACTTATTGACATCGATGAAATTACTTCCAATTAGCAGAGAAAGGAAAATAGTTTATAGGGAAATTTTTCAGACTCCATCATGAGAAATTACTTGTACAGACATAACTCCAAAATTTTATTCTTTCGAATGACACTAAAAGTCAACCCGACTCTTTCCAAAAGGACAATAACATTCGTAGAGCTTCTCACTAAAAGGACATACACAATTCTCCTCTACTGTTGTACGTATACATTGTGTGGACATAAGCCAACACTAGACACTATCGCTTGGCTAATCTCTGGCTACATATCATTTTCCTTTTAGCTACTTGTTAAAACATTTAAACCCTAACTCTCACCAGAACTAAGTAAATTCGACATGTAACTGATCTTCTGGCCTACGGAAACTTTAATCATCCATGGTTTGAACATTGGCTGACTTGAACGACTCACTGCCCACCTACGTCACACTTGAAAATTTTACAAGCGTTTCTCTTTTACCTGTGACGTCATAGAGAAATATTATGAATTGAACCTTGTTCACGATGTCAGCGTCAGCGTTACTCGCATCGAAGTTTTATCTACCATTCACAGGTCTTCAAACGATTAGCTCGGAAATTGTTAGGGTCCATGATTGGTTAAAAATATTGCGAAGCGAGCAACGCTAACGGATGCCATGTGAACGAAGCCTTATTCTTAGGAGGAAAATTAAGCTGAGCACGTCACGATCTGTATAGGTTCTGTAGTGATCCGACAACTTCAATAATGAAAAAAGGGAACAATTTAAAAACATTTGTCAAACTAAATCCCTGAATTTGTTTAATAGAGCAAAAACAACCCACAGCAGTGCCATATCTTTAAGAATAAAGTACCTCTGAAGTAGGTGAGACGAAAAATAAATCTAGTTTCGGTAAGATCGGACCAAGGATTACCAAATTATAGGCTGAATCTTTGTGAGCTACCATTTCGCTGGTTTTTTTAATGCTCGCACTAATGTTTGGCGGATGCCCGATAAAAAGAATGCCAAACAGTCATCCTCTTTGCCACAAAAATAAAACATTGTTAAATTTGGTGAGATATCACCCCCCCCCCCCAGAAGCGATCGAAACATCAACGCTAACATATCAAAACAGCCATTTTTCAACCCTCTGAGTGTTTGAAGTATATTTTTCAGTCACTTCCTTTCAGCTTCAAAAACAGTTGCAATTGATTATTCCATCCTATAAATCGGTGTTCAGAAACGTAAACGAAATATATTTCATGCTCTTGAATACGAAACTAAAAGATGACATAAATCGTCACAAATCCTTTTTCAAACTGACTATCTCGGAAAATATGTGTCAAACTCTGAAATAGGTGAGATTTAAACACATTTCCCAGCGTATTCGTCATTAAGTTTAGACGAAAATGGAAGTATCATTTCAATTTTCCTTACTTCTCTATGCCGACTGAAAGATGAAGTTTTAGAATACGCCAAGACTTTTTTTTCAAACAAAAATCAGTGCTTGATCGGTAATGAGGCTCTTAGTCAAGGATTAAAAAAGAGAGAATGTTCAAGAATTATCAGAAGATGGCAAATAAACCAAATTTTTTTTCAAAAACTCTCCTTGTTGAGTTCAGACAAGTTACTCCTCAAATCAACGAGGAATAAATCTTCCTGATCTCTGAATGACCAATAACTCGAAAACATTGAAGTATTTCATTAAATTAACTCAGAATCGACTTCCTTTTCGGGGCAATATCAAAAGAACAGTGGGTGACTCTGTGGCCAGCGTGGGGTGAAGTGTTTATATTAAAATTAGATTTAGCATATATCGGCTGAGATTACTGAGAATTTAACGTAGTTTTTTCTTTTATTAGCACATTACAAGCCCATATAACCTAATAATCACTGTATCTGTGACCTCATGGTGGGTACCACTATTAGCAAAGAACATTCTTACAGACGTTTTCTCTTAGGTGTAACATCTCTGAGTGAGACCTCGCTAAAGAATTCCCAGTCTAACGTGTTTATATGATGAAAAAGTTAAGCTCGTGTCTACCAGTTGCAAACTGGTTGCAAACTTATTAAAAGTTACAATGTCTACATTTTATCCGGAATTTTAGTAAAAACTTAGTGTTTCATTACATATTCACTGTCAATGTACGGTGGAAACAAATGCTTAAATATTCCATAACTCTGCGGAAAAGCGACAAAAATCTTCTCCAAGTCATCGAAAACACACAGATATTAGCTGACATTTACTGTACTCCAGAGTGGGTGTGAGAAAAAAAACCGTGCAAAATACTGGTACATCCTTTTTCTCCGAATGAGTATAAACGGATTGATTTTTTGGACTTGAAACTTCTGTTCATAGACAGTTTCTAATACATGAGGAATAGTTTATCGGTTTGAGGAACAATATTTTTCTATAATTTGTCTCCACAGTTCAAAGATATTCATCGGAATGCAGTTAGAATTTTTTGTTAGTTTTTTTTTCTTTCACTAACAAAATAACTAACCCAGTAGAATGCATAAGCATGTATATAACATGTGCTAATAATATGTAATGCATGATATGTGCTTGCAATATATGTAATATGTACTAATAATACATGATATGTAATATCTGCTTCTAATAAATAATGCATAATATATTTTAATAATATATAATATACAATATACAATATTTACTTATAATTTTACTTATATACATAATATGAGCTAGTAATATATATATATATATATATATATATATATATATATATATATATATATATATATATATATATATATATATATATATATATATAATATATATATATATTTGTGTGTGTGTTTATATACATACATGCTATATAAAGATATATATATATATATATATATATATATATATATATATATATATATGTGTGTGTGTGTGTGTGTGTGTTTGTTTGTTTATATGCATACATACTATATAAAGATACATGAATAAATAAATAAGTAAATAAATAAACAAATATAATATATGCTAATAATATATAATGAATATTATGTACTTATAATATATTACATACAATATTATCGAATAATATACAATATACAATATGTAATTATAATAAACAATACATAATATGAGCTAGTAATATATATATATATATATATATATATTTGTGTGTGTGTTTATATACATACATACTATATAAAGATACATATATAAATAAATAAATAAATATAATATATGCTAATAATATATAATGCAAATTATGTAGTAATAATATATAATTTGTGTTATCAATATGTGTTAATAATATATTATATGTGCTCATAATTATTTAGAATGCATAATATGTGCTAATAATATATGATGTGTGCTTGTAATATGTAGTACATAATATGTGGTAGCAATGTGTAGTGCATAATATGTGCTAATAACGTATAATATATATGTGTTTTCTTCCCAACGCGGCAGGTACTTTTGTCCTGAGGACATTGACCCATCCACACCGCGAATATGTTGGCTACTTTATTATGGAAGCTCCATAGAAATGAGCCAACACTTCTCCCTATGAGGAGACACCACAGAAAGGCCCATGCCTCAGTCGGCATTCGAACCCTAGCCCACTGCGTGGAAGCTCAAGAGGCTAGCCATTATACGATAGATAATATATAATACATAATATGTGCTAGTAACATATAATGCATAACCACAGTAGATCCAGTGCACCGGTGAAAGGTTTTAACTGTATTGAAAATATATTGGCTTGGATATATACTGAAATATTTTTAATGAAGATAATTGAAGAAAAATAAGCACAATTGATCTTAATAATCCTCAGAAGGAATAACATTACGTGGATGAATGATCCTCTTCAAAAAGTAAAAGGACTCCAGAAATGAAGTCCGAGAAAATATTTTTTTTCTTTACATTTCCGGTAAGTTAGCAAATTTAAAATATTTACCTACTTATCTGGCAAGTAAAATAAACACGGGATGCAAACACTGAATCTACTGCCAACATTTTGTTTTTCTTGTTTTGGATCGGTTACTTTAATCTGTAGCAAATTTAGAGCATAAATTTTCCTTTAAGTTTCAGGCCTTTATCCTAAATAGTACCGCGCTAACCATAGCAACGTAATAATTTAAAGATAGGCTTCTCGGGCGTATCCAGCAGTCATGGACCTAGATTTCCCCGTTGTTACGGGCTCTTACGCATGTCTTAACCGACAAGCACTCTGGAGGACAAAATCTTCCGAGAATGGAATTACTCAAATTTTTTACTGGAAACTGACCAGGCTTCAATCCAGTCCATACTGGTTTCCTTTCAAGCTGTGGGGGAAACCCTCTACTTGCAGTACAGCAGGCAATTTTATCATACATGATTATTATCTAACTATCTAACCTGATGGCACCACTGATTTTATCTTTTTCTTAGTTTTGGGGACACTAACATCAGATTTTTTCTCAACAAAAAGACGAAATTTCCTATGAGCAGTAGTGATGCCCACTGCAAAGACGAAAGCTTGATATATAGTATATATATATATATATATATATATATATATATATATATATATATATATATATATATATATATATATATATATATATATATATATATATATATATATATAAGTGCATATATATATATAGTTGTTATTGGTGCTTCTAATGCCCCTTAACCAGAAGTATTCCAAACAAGGTCCATATAGGCTAGCAGGCTGAGAGGTCCGGCTCCAGTTTATAATGACACTAAAAGGATTGGAATCCGATTTAGACAGGTGCCACCTCTATTTTGATCGAGCTACCCTAGGGGGTGATATCTGGAGGGATCATACTCTCTCCCACCCTCTCTGACTTCATAGAGGAACTTTCCGGTCTACGGATTTAACGTGCCCCTATATGGCCTAGATACGGAGGTATTTAGTGGCGCTTGCCGGGAGTCTATCCGAGCACCTTCTGCACTGAAAGCCGATGCACTACCACTAATCTACCTCAGGCCATATATATATATATATATATATATATATATATACAGTGGAATCTCGATCTATCGTTTTTCAAGGGACCGCCTGAATTGAACGATAAATGCGGAAAAACGATAGATGCGGGAACATAACAAAGAAAATATGATCGTCGGGACAGAGTAAAATAAACGATAAATACGGAAAAACGATGATTCGGAAAACGATCGATCGAGATTCCACTGTATATATATATATATATATATATATATATATATATATATATATATATATATATATATATATATCAGTATATCCATGTATATGTATTTAATCTTGTTGACAGTTGCGAACTATTACAACCACAAGTAAAATTAAGAAATTTAATTTTAAAAAGATGTTGAAACAGATGAATTCGTTGATTTACTTGGTCGAGAAGTAAAAATTCAAACGCTTCAGTCGTTTTTAAGTTTTATACACACACATTATTTTATACACGCGTAAGTGTTCCAGTCATTTAATGCTTATAAATGCGAATGATATGTTTATTTTGACTTCATCATATGATGAGGAATGCTGGCTGTTTGATTCATGATCTCTCCGGGAAGCGTGACATGTATTTACCGCCTCTGCTTTACTAAACCCTGAAAATTATGAAATAAATATCCACCTAGTTATGAGCGATTTCGGACGTCAATTACTCGTTTAACTCTATATTTGACAGGGATATGTTTATGTCTTGGAAGGTACCCAAAACTTGATGAAGCGTTTTTTCTTTAAACAAACAGGTATTACATGCCCTTCTAAAATGCTTAGTACATTAAAAATGAAAATATTTAGAAAGTATTAAAGAGCATTTAAGGAAAAATGGGGGATAGTTTTTAGATGATAACTTTCTCAATGGAGATAAAATTTTACCCAGAGGGTTTTATTTTTTGGTTGTTGTTGTTTTAGAAAGAATTTAGAGCAAAAAACAACTTGTTTGAACATTAAAATAATGGTTTGGATTCATTTATGATTTAAAGGTTTTGATTTGCGACCTATATAAAACCATTTAATGTATTCCACATTATTTTATACATGATAAAATTATTAAATACATAAATAAATTCGATGCAAAATAAAAGACAAAAATAAATACATAATATGCATAATTAAATTACACATGCAACACATTTTTTGATTCCGAGTACTGTTTTTTTCTTTCGATTTAGCAGTTACGTTGTCTTTCGATATATATATATATATATATATATATATATATATATATATATATATATATATATATATATATATATATATATATATGTATATATATATATGTATATTTATATATGTATATATATATATATATATATGTATATATATATATATATATGTATATTATATATATATATATATATATATGTATATATATATATATATATATATATATATATGTATATATATATATATGTGTGT